>CM076570.1:1294328608-1294540956 GCA_034641835.2 Pinus albicaulis | reverse complement strand
TTTTCTTTTTGAAATTCATTTAATTTATAGCTTATTAACCTTCTTTACTTATACTTATGTAATTCATAACTTCACCTATTTTATTACCTCAAATACACAAGGTAGCATATTCATCAATGTTTTGTTTTCATCCCACGTATTCTCTGGAATTTATTTCAGGTAGGAAAAGTGTACATCCATGATTTCTTTTCCCCTACCTGCGCATTTCCTTATAGATGAGACTTCACTTTATTAAACAATTTAATGACATATATAATTACTTTTCCCTATTCATTAAGGTCGAGCAACCTAACAAGCCGATGGGTGAATTTACCTTGTGCGGAAATCTACCTCTTATAGCAATATGGGTTCGATTTTCCCTCATGGTATATTTTTTCAAAGTTCCGATTGGTGATTTGATACACCACGAAAAGCATACGAGTGACTCTGTCCCATCCGTATTCATGTGTATACAAGTTTATTTGTGATCATTCGACTGACTGTAAACAGCTGTCAATTAAATCACGCCGTCGATTTACCAGTACCAAATTCAATGCTAGGGTTTTCGTGTTATTTTTCGCCTGCTATGGGATGAAGACTTTACTCGAGCATAGCCGAATGGCTCAGACCTCAGCTATCCATATGATGACACGAGAGTACTTACAGCCGGTGATTGCGCTGCAACCTTAATTGCTCGACCCTCGGGTGAGACGCCTCCACCGGTCACTCTGCTGGATTTACTCTATCGACTTGCTTGTTGAAACTCCTTGTGGTACATAACTCATGTCAACACCGTGGAGTTTTATTTTTTTATACATCTCAGGAGTACTGAATGCACTATATGCAGAGGATTTCAGAGTTCATAGGGATTCCTTCGAACTACCTGGCTGACAGATGGACGTGATGGCGTTGAGTGTTCCTATGATTCTCCCGGAAATGGTTTACATAAGTTCGGGTCACTCCAAACCCTGCTAAGCTCTGGTGCCTATGGATGGGGATTTTTTTTTTTTTTCCTGTGTTGGATTTTATAGCCACTATCAGCCAGGTAAATCAACTCTTCAGGTATGGTAGACAAGGATTCGTGATCCTCTTTTTCTGGTATCTTTTCTAATTTCTGTGGTTGCATTTTTCGATTCAGTTAAGTTAAATGTTGATTCGAACCAGAGAATTAGATAGATTGACAACGCAGATGTTTAAATCACTAACTTAGTGTATGACTAATGCGTTATGCCAAACTTCTGTCTTGCCCGACTATACCGGACTGCCATCAACACAGGGAAAATACAGTAGGTAAGCGTATTCTATTTCGAAATGTTCCCTCTATTCCTTTCGTGTTATCCTATTTTAGTTTCTCATAATATGGTTCGGACCTCTGTAAATTTCTTCTGATTCTTTTATTTCCAGAGCTACGATGTGGAAAGATCGGTGACCCAACGAGACTGACGGAACCCACTCAGTTACCCGGTTCCTTTGCGTAGATTTTCTCGTGTTCGGAGGTGACAAGGTAAGGGTTTCTAGCTTCTTGGCTCGCTTCATTCTTGATTGTGTACGATTGTCTCTTGGTGATTGTCCTATTTCTTCATACAGGAAGCAAACGGATTCTACAGTTGAGTTTGGTGATTGTGCTGGAACTCGTTACGTTGAGATTTTCGGCATGAGTGAGCCAACTCGATTCAGCCGTGAATTTTCCCTTAGCTCTTCAAATTTCTCGTCACGTTTCTACGGTGATGTTAAAATTTTGTTTTCCGTTAACCACTGTGGGTAGCTGGCATATACATTGGTTCTGTATTTAAATTGTGGTCAGTATCGTGTGATAATGGCGATAATTCCGTCAGCCATTTTACAATCATTCTGGATCTACTTGTCATATTTGGGTTTGTGAAGGGGGTTTGAGATCATTCACACGCTTTTCTACTATCTTCATTTCTTATGATAACTGTCCAGCGCAACGAAACCTATTTTTCTCGTTCTACCGTTTTGCTTATGTATCTATATAAGTATTCTCAACTCTACGTTTAAATTTTGGGCTCGTTGCCTATGAACTTAAGTAGTTATTCAGTCATGTACAGTTAGAGTGAAATGGCCCTTTTTTTTTCCTCACTATATGGTTTCTACGTTTATTCCTCTGGCTCGAGTTTTCGATATATTGTGTACTCTTTGAATCATATAAGTGGTATAATGTTAATTTCCAGTTTAGTAGGGAATAAGATGTCAGTTACGTTTTTAATTAATCATTGTAATTAGTAACTCACTCCTTATGCATTTACCTACACAATTTTTAGTTGGTTGTTACGACCACTACTGGAATCCTGGCATGACCTTTTTCATGCTACTAGAAATTCTCTGTTGAACCGTCTAGCTCGCTTCAACGCGAGTCGTCACTGATAATGAGATGTCATGCGTTACTATTTACTTGTTTCCTTTTTTTGTCTGTGTGTGTTTATATGAGAACCGGACTTTGCAGGGATTGGCAGAGTACCGTAACTGTTTCAAGAATTTTCTTCGAATCTTCTTAAGATTAAAAACCGACTGTTATAACTGACTTGTATAATGAGATGCGCGTTTATCTACCACTAGTTTTTATACTTCTAGGTGGTATCATAAGCAGAATACTGATATTGGAAATGTGATTTGTAAATGACAGAACGTTGATTTCGTATGTTGTATGAACATCCTGTGCAGATGGTGTTTTCACTATTTTGTTTGACATAGGCACAATGCCTAGTAGATTAAATAACAACTATGGTTTAGTATTAATCCCAGTGGCTATATGATTCATATATATGTTTCTTCCACCCATATACTCATTTATAATAGTTGTTAAAATTATCTCTTGTTTTAGCTCTCGGTACTTATATATATATATATATATATATATATATATATATATATATATATATATTAATTTAATGCACATACAGGTATTCGATAGTTCATTTGATAGTGGGACTTCAGCCTAGGTTAAGTCTATTGTGGTGATATTTATTTCAGGGGTAGGGGTAAATTAGAGAATGCCATATGTACTATAAATACTATGAATGATGTGCCACTTCTATAGAGAAAAATTACTTCTTGATCTAGAAAAAATTCTAGATACATATGCTAATGTCTTGGCTTCTCTTTTATTGTACCATGTAGATTGTTCAGTTCTGATATCATATTTTCTAGCATACCTATGGGCATATAACTTCACCTTGGTATAGATATATATAACCAGTTAATATTTAATTTTCTGTGGAGACTAAGTACCTTCGGATTTAAACCGACCTTGGTTAAAAGTTTTTGTGGTTTTCTATTCTATGGAGTACTGGGCTACAACTAAACAAAATCTGGAAGGTGAATGTCTTAGGATGGACTCTGTTAAATGTAGTACTAAAATCAATCATACCATTTAATTTAATTTTATATGTAGCCAATTCATACCGTCATAAAAAAAAATAACAATAATTTCATAAACATACCACAATTGCAAATGACCAACCTCCCAACCTTAGAGTCCTCTTTGTCTCCCAGGACTCACCCCCGAGCTGAGATCACCTCCATCACAGATCAACCTCTGATCTTCTTAGGAGCAGCTTATTTAAGCTCATATTTCCCCAAAGCATGTTTCTAATTCTGCGTCCAGAATAGCAGGATGCTTTCTTTCCTGTTTAGCCTAGGCTTCCCATTTTGGGACTCTTTAAAGCTGTTTTATGCTTTTCCTCAGCTTTTCCATCTTTTCTTACCTCCTCCCAACTACTTTTCTCTTCATTGGGGAAATTTAGATTCCTCCTCAAATCTAAATTAATTTCTTTCAAGGATTTTTGAAAGATTGTGGGGATTTTTGCCTTATCCATCCTCATGGATTTGGCAAGTGATCTCTAATTCTCATCTTGGTCAAAATGCACAATTTTTTTTTTTTTTTTACAAATTAAATATTCAAGTACATTCACACCATACTTATCCTTTGGGGTCCACTCCCCTTAGGATTAAAGTTCAAATGTCTAACTTTTCAAATTCAACACACAAATTGGGTGTTGTTATTCAACTACCAGAGTTCACTTAAACAAAAATGGATATTTTTCCATCATTTCAGCTTCCCTTTCCCAGGTAGCTTCTTCAGCAGTAAAGTGCTTCCACTGCACTTTTACTCTAGCCATTGTTCTATTTCTCAATTCAATTTCTTCCCGCTCCAATATTTGAAGCGGTTCTGGCAGAAACTCCCCTTCTGGTTCCACCTATACAACATTCCAATCAACTATGTGAGAAGCATCATGCACATATCTTTTTAATAATGAAATATGAAACACATCATGCACTCTAACATGGGGTGGTAAGGCTAGCTTGTAAGCCACTGGTCCCACCCTTTCTAAAATTTCAAAAGGCCCACAATATCTAGGAGCAAGTTTTGCACAACTTCCAGCATAAAGTGTGCTCTTTTTGGGTTTGATGCGCAAATACACATGATCCCCTTCTTTGAATTCCCGGTGCACTCTTTTCTTATCAGCATATCTTTTCTGGCGATCTTGTGCTGTCTTGATATTCCTTTGTATCTGTTTAACAATTCTTTCCATTTCTTGTAAGGCATTAGGTCCCAACATTAATTTATCTTCTGGTTGGCTCCAGCTCAAAGGAGTACGACACTTTCTTCCATATAATGCCTCAAACAGACTCATTTTAATAGAAGATTGGTAACTATTATTATAGGCAAATTCAGCTAAATGCAGATACTCCTCCCACTTTGATGGTCTATCCATCACATACATTCTCAACATATCCTCCAAAATTTGATTCGTCCTTTCTGTTTGCCTGTCAGTTTGAGGGTGATAGGCAGTACTGAAATTTAGCTTAGTACCCATCCCTCCAAACAATCCTTTCCAAAACGCTGCTGTAAACTTAGCATCTCGGTCTGAAACAATTACCTTTGGCACCCCATGAAGCCTTACTACCTCCTTCAAGAGTACATTTGCTACTTGAGCTGTCCCAAAGGTAGACTTCACTGGTATAAAGTGGGCAGCTTTTGTGAGAGTGTCTACTACTACCATTACAGAATCATGTTGATATTTGGTTTTGGGTAACCCTGTTATAAAATCCATGGAGACTGTGTCCCATTTCCATTCTGCAATTGGCAAAGGGTTTAAAAGTCCTGCTGGATGTTGTTGCTCAACTTTGACTAGCTGACATTCCATACATCTACTTAAATACTCTGCCACATCTCTCTTCATTCCTGGCCAGAACAACTTCTTCTTCAAGGCTGTTAACATCTTTTGGTATCCTGGATGTCCTGCATAGGACTGTTTGTGATATTCATCTAAAATTTCTCTTTTTAATGACTCTATATTTGGAATATACAACCTGTTTTTGTAATAGAGTAGCCCTTTTTGGTTTTGACTGAAATCAGTTTTATCCCTTTTCTGCAGTTTCACCAAGAGTGTTTCATAGTTGGGATCTTGATTTTCTTCTTTTCTCACCAATTCCTCTACCTCCATCTGGGCACTACTTCCAATGCTGTTTAGATTTTGACAAGCATTTCTACGTAATGCATCAGCAACTTTATTTTCTTTTCCCTTGATATTTTTTATGTCCATATCAAATTCACTTAAAAAGGACAGCCATCTGGCTTGTCTTGCATTTAGATCAGTTTGAGAAAAGAAATATTTAAGACTAATATGATCAGTCATCAATGTGAACTTTTTCCCAAGAAGATAGTGCCGCCACATTTTTAAAGCATGGATAACAACTGCAAATTCTAAATCATATGCACTATAATTCTGTTCATGTATTTTCAGTTTCCTAGATTCATAGGCATTAACTGAATTTTCCTGCAATAGTACTCCTCCTAGCCCCTCTCTGCAAGCATCTGTACATACAACAAACTCTTTATCAGGATCAGCAATTTTTAATATAGGGGCTGAAATAAGTTTTTCTTTTAATTGTTCGAAACTGTTTTGACATTTCTCCGTCCACACGAACTTGACACCCTTTCTTTGCAATGAAGTGATGGGATGTGCTGTGGCAGAAAATCTCTCCACAAATCTACGATAGTAGCCTGCCATCCCCATGAATGACCTTACTGCTGAAACATCAGTTGGGACTGGCCATTCCTTAATTGTTTTTATCTTTTTAGGGTCAACTGCAAGCCCTTTTTCAGAAATAATATGACCCAAATATTGAATCTTATCCTTGTAAAATTCACATTTACTGAACTTGGCATATAGCTGATTTTCTTTCAGAGTTTGCAACACTATCCGCAGATGTTCCTTGTGTTCCTCTTTGTTTTTGGAGTAGACTAAAATATCATCTATGAACACCAGGACAAATTTATCCAAATACTTATTTAACACACTGTTCATCAGGCACATAAAGGTGGCAGGGGCATTTGTCAATCCAAAAGGCAAGACTACAAATTCGTAGTGTCCATACCGAGTTCGAAAAGTTGTTTTGCTAATGTTTTCTTCCTTGATTCTGAGCTGGTGATACCCAGTTCTTAAGTCAATCTTGGAAAACACTGAGGCCCCTCTCACTTGATAAAAAAGATCATCAATTCTAGGGAGTGGATATCTATTCTTAATTGTCAACTTATTCAGTTGTCGATAATCAATGCACATCCTAAAAGTTCCATATTTCTTTTTCACAAATAAAACCGGTGCTCCCCACGGAGACACACTTGGTCTAATGTAGCCTTTATCCAGTAATTCTTGCAGCTGCATCTTCAGCTCCATAATTTCAGGCGGACTCATTCGATAGGGGGCTCGGGAAATAGGTGTGGCTCCCGGTACCAAATCTATGGAAAAGTCAATTTCTCTTTTGGGGGGAAGATGAGGAATCTCATCTGGGAAAACTTCTTTGAAATCCCTTACCACTGGTAATTCACTCAGCAGATTTTCTTCAGTTCTTTGTTCTACCTTTTCCACATGTACTGCATAAACTTGGTATCCTTTTCTAGCTGTTCTTTTTAATTGTAAGGCTGATATTTGTCTTACTGAAATGGATTTTGGTTTCCCTTTTAGTGTAAAAGGTTTCCCTTCTTCATCCACACAATGCAGGGTTTTATCCCAGTAGTTCATCAGAGCTTTCTTCTTTTCCAGCCAATCCATTCCTATCAGCAAGTCATAGGATCCTAATGGCAATATGTTCAAATTTACTTCTGTTGGAAAGCCATTGAATTGTCTTGCTGTTTTGGGCAATTTATGTGTGACTTTTCTTTTAGTTCCAGTGGCCAGCTGTACCAACCATGACTACTGAAATTTTTCAGGTTTAATTTTACATTTTTCTACAATTCCAGGACTAATGTAACTCAAAGAAGCACCTAGATCAATCAAAACAGTAATAGGTAGGTCAGAAATCTTACCCTCCATTTCCACCATGGTTGCTTGATGTTCTGCTTGCCGGTTTTCCAATGCTGCACTGATAGTTGGTATATTTCTGGCTATGTCATTTGCTGTTGTTGCCTCTCGCTCTCTGCTGATCATATGAATATTTCGATGGGGGCAGTCCCTCATCATATGGGGTTCTCCACAGCCCCAACACTTCAACGGTTCCTTCATTCTGACTGTCCCTTCCTTTTTATTGTTCCCTTCTACTTGTTTTGAAGCCACTTGGGACTGAGCAGTTTGGATTTCTTTTGGTTTATTGAATTTTTTCCGCAGATGATCTCTGCCAAAATTCCTTAGATATGCTGGTTTTTGTCTGTTCCCTTTGAACTCACCCTTTTTCAGCCCTTACCTTTAAACTGCTGATAGCATAATCTTGCTTTCCTAACTGCTTCGTCCATTGTCTTTGGGTTGTCAAACTCAATTTTCTCCTTGTACACAGTAGGCAAGCAATTCAAAAACCTTTGGACCTTTGCCTTTTCTTCCCTAATGTAAGGGACATATCTCAGTAAATTGGTAAACTTAGTGAAAAACTCATCGATAGTGAGCTGTCCTAGTCTAAGTTCATGGAATTCTTTAGCTTTATCATCATAATAACGTTCTTTTAAATAACGACTTTTGAACTTAGCCTGAAAATCTTCCCAAGTAACTGTCTTTTCATCAATGGCATGCACCATTTTCGTCTCTTCCCACCACAGTGTAGCCTTTTCTTGTAGCTGATACACAACTAATCTGGCCTTCAGATTGCTTTCATATTCATAAACTTGGAAATACTTGATCATGTTCAGCAACCAAGCTTCAGCATCTTCTTCCTTCTCCCCATCATAGGAGGGAGGTTTGATCTTTCGGAATTCCCCCTGCAATTCTCTTTTCTGTTTATATTGATGTCTAACAGCATCATCATCATCAGACTCATCCATCTTTCTCTTTCCAGAACCTTCGCCTTCATGGCTGTTCCGGGAAGTTAGCTCTCTGATGAGCTTTTCCTGCTCCTTACTGGCTGATGACAACATGTCATTCTAGCTTCTTAGTTCAGCCAGTTCTCTTTGCAACCGGTGCAACATAGCCAGTACTGGGGCATTGGGATCTGGAGTAGCAAATTCATCACGCAGATCCACATAAATTCCTCCCTCTTCAGCCATTTTAGCCCCACTGTACACACTCCAAAATTTTGATCAGTAATACACAAAAAAATAAATAAATTATATAACTATCATTCAGAATTCAGTGAGCACAATAACAACATCCCAGTTTTTGCAACTTGGGCTCTGATACCATTTGTCACGCCTCTTGTTACTCAAATTTTTTTTTTTCTTTTTGAAATTCATTTAATTTATAGCTTATTAACCTTCTTTACTTATACTTCTGTAAATCATAACTTCACCTATTTTATTACCTCAAGTACACAAGGCAACATATTCATCAATGTTTTTGTTTTCATTCCACGTATTCTCTGGAATTTACTTCAGGTAGGAAAAGTGTACATCCATGATTTATTTTCCCCTACCTGCGTATTTCCTTATGTATGATGCTTCACTTTATTAAACAATTTAATGACATATATAATTACTTTTCCCTATTCATTAAGGTCGAGCGACCTTAACAAATCGTTGGGTGAATTTATCGTGTGCGGAAATCTACCTCTTATAGCAATATGGGTTCGATTTACCCTCATGATATATATTTTCAAAGTTCAGATTGGTGATTTGATACACAACGAAAAGCATACGAGTGGCTCTGTCCCATCCATACTCATGTGTATACAAGTTTATTTGTGGTCGTTCGGCTGACTATCAACAGCTGTCAATTAAATCACAACGTCGATTTACCAGTACCAAAATTTAATGCTAGGGTTTTCGTGTTATTTTTCGCCTGCTATGGGATGAAGACTTGGCTCGAGCGTAGCCGAATGGCTCAGACTTCAGCTATCCACAAGATGACACGAGAGTACTTACTGCCTGTGATTGCGCTGCAACCTTAATTGCTCGACCCTCGGGTGAGACGCCTCCACCGGTCACTCTGCTAAATTTACTCTATCGACTTGCTTGTTGAAACTCCTTGTGGTACATACTCATATCAACAGCGTGGAGTTTTATTTGTTTATACATCTCATGAGTACTGATGCACTGTATGCAGAGGGTTTCAGAGTTCATAGGGATTCCTTCGAACTACCTGGCTGACAGATGGACGGTGATGGCGTTGAGTGTTCCTATGCTTCTCTCGGAAATGGGTTACATAAGTTCGGGTCACTCCAAACCCTGCTAAGCTCTGGCGCCTATGGATGGGGGGTTTTTTTTTCTGCGTTGGATCTCACAGCCACTATCGTCCAGGTAAATCAACACTTTAGGTATGGTAGCCAAGGATTCGTGATCCTCTTTTTCTGGTATCTTTTCTAATTTCTGTGGTTTCATTTTGCGATTCAGTTAAGTTAAATGTTGATTCGAACCAGAGAATTAGATAGCTTGACAATGCAGATGTTTAAATCACTAACTAGTGTATGAAAAATGCGTTATGCCAGACTTCTATCTTGCCCGACTATACCGGACAGCCATCAACATAGGAAGAATGCAGTAGGTAAGCGTATTCTATTTCGAAATGTTCCCTCTATTCCTTTCGTGTTATCCTATTTTATTTTTGATAATATGGTTCGAACCTCTGTAAATTTCTTCCGATTCTTTTATTTCCAGAGCTACGATGCTGGAAGGTCGGTGACCCAACTAGACTGACGGAACCCACTCAGTTACCCGGTTCCTGTGCGCAGATTTGCTCGTGTTCGGAGGTGGCAAGGTAAGGGTTTCTAGCTCCTTGGCTCACTTCGTTCTTGACTGGGTACGATTATCTATTGGTAATTGTCCCATTTCTTCATACAGGAAACAAAAGGGATTCTGCAGTTGAGTTTAGCGATTGTGCTGGAACTCGTTACGCTGGGATTTTCGGCATGAGTGAGCCAACTCGACTCAGCCGTGAATGTTTCCTTAGCTCTTCAGTTTTCCCATCACGTTTCTACCGTGACGTTAACATTTTGTTTTCCGTTAACCACTGTGGGTAGCTAGCATATACATTGGTCCTCTATTTAAATTGTGGTTAGTATCGCGTGATAATGGCGATAACTCCGTCAGCCATTTTACAATCTTTCCGGATCTACTTGTCATATTTGGTTTTGCGAAGGGGGTTTGAGATCATTTACACACTTTTCTACTACCTGCATTTCTCATGATAACTATCCAGCGTAATGCTACCTATTTTTCTCTTTTTATCATTTTGTTTATGTATCTATATAAGTATTCTCAACTCTACGTTTAAATTTTGGGCTCGCTGCCTATGAACTTAAGTATTTATTCATTCATGTACAGTTAGAGTGAAATGGCCCCTTTTTTTTTCACTGTATGGTTTCTACCTTTATTCCTCTGGCTCGACTTTTCGATATATTATGTACTCTTTAAATCATATAAGTTGGATAATGCTAACTTCCAGTTTAGTAGGGAATACGATGTCAGTTTCGTTTTTAATTAACCACTGTAATTAGTAACTCGCTGCTTATGCATTTACCTACACAATTTTTCGTTGGCTGTTACAACCATTACTAGAATCCTGCATGACCTTTTTCATGCTACTGGAAATTCTCTGTTGAACCTTCTAGCTCGCTTCAACGCGAGTCGTCATTGATAATGAGATGTCATGCGTTACGATTTACTTGTTTCGTTTTTTTGTTTATATCGGTGTGGTTATATGAGAACCAGACTTTGCAGGGATTGGCAGCGTACCATAACTGCTTCAAGTGTTTTCTTCGAATCTTCTTAAGATTAAAAACCGACTGTTATAACTGACTTGTATGGTGAGACGCGCATTTATCTACCAATAGGTTTTGTACTTCTAGATGGTATCATAAGCCGAATATTGATATTGGAAATGTGATTCATAAATGACAGAACATAGATTTCTTATTTTGTATGAACATCCTGTGCAGATGGCGTTTTCACTATTTTGTTTGACATAGGCACAATGCCTAGTAAATTAAATAAAAACTATGATTTAGTATTAATCCCAGTGGCTACATGGTTCATATATATGTTTCTTCCGCCCAAATACTCATTTACAATCGTTGTTACAATGAGTTATTGTTTTAGCTCACGGCTCTTATATTCTATTTTTGATACATATATGTATGTTTTGTTATTATTTTAGCTCACGGCGCTTGTATTCTATTTTGGATTTTTTCTTGATGCATATATAGATGTATTCGATAGAAATTGGGTAGAGTACCTAAATTACAGGTTAAGTCTTTTGGCTATGATACTTATTTCAAGGATTAAAGGTAGATTTAGAAATGCAATATATACACTTATAAATGCTATAAATGATATAACACTTCTATAGAGTATAATTTCTTCTCAAGTTAGAAAAATTTGAAATACATATTCTAATGTCTTTGCTTCTCTTGTATTGTACCATGTAAATTTCAGATCTGCTACCCTAGTTGTCTACCTTACCTATGAGCAAATAGTTTCATCGTTGTATATATATATAGGGAGCAAGTTAATATTCAATTATCTGTGCAGACTAAGTACCTTCAGATTTAAACCGTCTTTGGTTTAAAGTTTCTATGGGTTTCTACTCTATGGATTACTGGTCTACAACTGAACATAATCTGGAAGGTGAATGCCTTAAGATGGATTCTGTTAAATGTAGTACTAAAATCAATCATACAATTCCCTTAAATTTTATATGTAGCCAATTCATACCATAATAAATCAAAATAAACAAGAATTTCAGAAACATACCACTATTGCAAATGACCAACCTCCCAACCTTAGAGTCCTCTTTGTCTCCTAGAACTCACCCCCGAGCTGAGATCACCTCCATTACAGATCAACCCCTGATCTGCTTAGGAGCAGCTTATTTAAGCTCATGTTTCCCCAAAGCATGTTTCTAATTCTGCGTCCAGAATAGCAGGATGCTTTCTTTCCTGTTTAGCCTAGGCTTCCCATTTTGGGACTCTTTAAAGTTGTTTTATGCTTTTCCTCAGCTTTTCCAGCTTTTCTTACCTCCTCCCAACTACTTTCCTCTTCATTGGGGAAATTTAGATTCCTCCTCAAATCTAAATTAATTTCTTTCAAGGATTTTTGAAAGATTGTGGGGATTTTTTGCCTTATCCATCCTCATGGATTTGGCAAGTGATCTCTAATTCTCATCTTGGTCAAAATGCACAATTATTTTATTTTATTTTTTTCAAATTAAATATTCAAGTACATTCACACCATACTTATCCTTTGGGGTCCACTCCCCTTAGGATTAAAGTTCAAATGTCTAACTTTTCAAATTCAACACACAAATTGGGGGTGTTACAACATGACATAAATTACTCTAAAAAAGGTACTACTGGCCAACTGTATTCCAGAATGCCAAGAAGTTTGTGAAGGGATGTGATATTTGGAAAAGGATGGGCCAACCTTTGAAATAAGATGAGATGTCGTTACAACGTCAGATAGTGATAGAACCATTTGAGAAATAGGCTCTAGACTTTGTGGGGCCAATTAATTCTTCATCACAGCAAAAATCATACATATTGGTCTGCACCAATTATGTTAGAAAACAGGTTGAAGAAAAGGCACTAGCTAGAGAAATAGAGCAGGTTGTTGCAGACTTCCTATTTCCAGATATTTTTTTTCGCTTCAGGATACCCAAAGAGATAGTAATTTATGGGGGGCCTCATTTCACATGTCATTTTATCAAGAATCTAGTTGAAAAGTATGGAATTCATCACATAATAACTTCACCATATCACCCAAAAGCAAATGGTCAAGTAGAAAGCACCAATAAAGTCTGACAGAATCTGCATGAAAACAGTATGTTCACTGCCATTGGTAAAGAAAAGCTGAAAATACTATGAGCTTGTAAGGACAACATGAAGAATATAAAACTTCTCACCATATGAATTAGTGCTAAGTGAGAATCTGTTCCATATCGGAAGTTTGAAATAAAACCAAAGCATTTTAAGGTTGATGCGGATTTGATTCGACACGCTTAGAAAAGTGAACAAGCTGGCTTGGAAGAAATGAATGCTTTACAGTAAACATCCTTGAGAGATCACGAAACAGGCATTTAAGAGTTATCAGCATGATGGGTTTATTAAGAAGAAAAATTTCTGGAAAGGATATTGAAGTTGTTTGTATGATTCAAAAGATTGAAAAATTTCAAAGAAACATGCTACATGTTGGTTTCAGAATCGCCCGAAGTGGATACGGTCTTTGATAATGGGACTGTACAATTGGTCACCATTGACAATGCTAAGGCACCGTTACTAGTTAATGGGCACCATCTAAGGTTATATCATTAACCCACTTAGAAGGAATCATTTTTCAACATTGTCGCGGACTCTGATCTTCATGTTATGACAGTAGGGGAACATTCTCCTCTACAGCCTTAAAAATTAAAATTCCAATAAGTGCAGCAGTTGAAAACCACCTTTCTGGCGGATAATCTTACGTTTAATATATATATATATATATATATATATATATATATATATATATATATATATATATATATATATATATATATATATATATATATATATATATATATATATAACAAAATAAAAATAAAATGAAAAATAATAAATCTAACTGTGAAAACCCCTATTCGAGGCACAGTCAGATAGTTGGTAACAACTGAAAACCACTCTTGTGGTGGTTGTTACACCCATGGTTTTCTTCCTAAACATCATATTTCCTTTCTTATCTATTTTATAGGATGATGGTATTCATGTAATTTTCTTTTCCGTACCAATTTCTCCTGATTATTATGTTTTTTTTAAGAATAATCTAAGGGTTGTCTTGGCTGTTACACATGTAACTGCTGACATCCATGAATTTTTTTTGTTATGTTTCATTCCACAACAGTAATAATCATGCCAACCAAATGTAACAACACGAGTGCTGCAAGCAAAAAACTGCCAATTCGAAATCTTCCTCCATGTCACCTCAGGTATGTCATTCAAAAGTTAAACGTTATCATTCATGATTTGGTGATTAATTGACAGAAGTAATGCTATTCCCATGACAACTGTGGGTGCCCATCACCATTAAGGTGGGGGAGGGGATATTTCTTGAAATCATTGCAAACATTTGTAGTCATAAACGTCCATCAAATCCGCATGCACCCAATTAATAGCACAATTGCATATGATGACCGAATCCTGTTGGAAAAGACTATGTGTACTAGATCTGATTACTTTCCATAACGAGAAATTTATGAATATTAATGTGAGGTAAGATTCGGTAATCCGTAAAATAAGTCACCTCCCATCAACCTCCTTGAATGAAACCTTGCATCCTCATTGTAAACTCGTCAGTTAGGATAAGCAGAGATGCCGAGAAGCAGCTAATTCAGAAACACAGTGATATTAGAGTGGGGTTGAGTAGAAATAAGCGAATTCAGAAACAAACAACAAACATAGGTGGAGCAGTGGTCAGGCACGAGCCAGATTCTATGGACACCTTGTAGAATTTTCCAGAAGCCTACCATATATTTAGAGATTCTAGATGGATTGAGTATTTCCAAAAGCTTGAAGGCTTAGACGAGGTCATGGCAATTTAATTTTCTCAGAATTTGAACAATAATAAAACTTGAGTAAGGGGCATGCAAGTGGAGGTGACTGGAGAGGTAATTTCCCGGGTAACTTCATTGCCAGTAGAGGGGTGGAGGTGGTTTAACAAAAAAATCAATGACCCCTCCTGAAAAGAAGAATTCCTAGAAGGAGAAGAAAAATTGGAGAAGAAAGGGAGAGGAATTGACAGGTTGTCACTTCCTCATCCTGAACCAATTGATGAACCAATTGGGGACAGAAGGAAAAAAAAGAGAGATAAATTCAGCATACCTATAGAACCTTTTCCTACGGTCGGAAAGCAGATAGAAGAATAATTTTTAGAAGAAGAAAGGCAACCCTCCTCATTAGGTAAGGATGAAACTCATGCCCTATTTTTAGAACTTGAAAATCTAAGAAAGGAAAATGAAGAATTAAAGCGGAAATTATGTGAGGTGAAGGAAATCTCAGTGTCTATATGCATGACATGTTTTCAAGACTTAACAATATTGGGATATAAGGTTTTTTGAGAAAATATCATCCCAATGGAAACATAAACATAACAACATGACGCTGTTACATAAGAACCTGCTGATGATACTGTTGTTACACAAGAAAGAGTAGTTAAAGTAGAGCCTCCTATAGTAATTGACCTAGAAGCCGAACCAAAAGAACTTGTGGAGGCCAGTCCTATTGTAGAAGAAACAACAATGGACACAGAGGATACTCTAGGTGGAAACAAAGGGGCTAACACACAAGAACCCACCGAGGAAGTTGTTGTTACACAAGAACCAACAATAGAGGTGGAATAACCCCATGTAGCAGAGGTTGTTACACCCATTATTGATGTGTATATTGAATGCAGAAGAACATCGGGTCCCATCTCGGGATGGAGTTTTGAGAAAATATTGTTAATTTCCAAATTACAAAAGTGGAAACAAGAAGAAATCTCCCTTCGGGCGCGGATGATTTCGCTAAAGGAACATGAGAAATAAATATACACTTTACATGAAATATGGATGAAAGAAGAGTTAAATAAAGGATGGGAGAATTATAAGAAGAAGGAAGCTCTGAAGAAATACGAGGAACAATTGTTTCTGTTGCAGTAAAAAAATTCAGATCTCACCATAGATAAGCAAAAACTTCATGACCTCGCCCTCAACTTGTTGGGTTGTAGGCAAACTTCTCCATCCTATCCCATATTTTTATGGGAATGTTACTTCCTATTCCAGATGAAATTTTTTATGGAGGAAAGGCCTTATTTATGTTCTTCCACTCGCACATTTCTAGAATTTTTTTGTGCCTCCGATTTCGATGAGCAAAGCTTGCTGTGTGAGTTATTCTTACACAATATTATTTGTGAACATGTGAGTATGAATATGGTTGTGAAATTATTCCCATATATGGGAGATCTTTAGTTGAGAGCTTTTGTGTCCTTCATGAAGAATCAGATTGAAAGGCATTTGGCCATACAATCTATGGAGGCTAATGAGGAGAACATGGCATTGTGGGTTCGGGCAGAATCGAGACGGGCTACCGAGTTAAGGCACGAAATTAGGAGAATGTTGAGAACCCTTGGGATTAAAGAACTAGTTGCCATTTATAGAAGAAGAATTATGAACTTTCACCTCAATCAATTCTCAATGATGAAGAGTCGAGCCTTGACAGGGCGCTTGAAATGCACGGAAGAAAACAGTGTTGAGCTATTGAAGGGGGACCCATTATCATTCCAAAATTTCTTGGTGGTTGTTACACATGTACCAACTTATGCACAGATCCTACAATCTCTTGGTGCTTTGTGGTTGGGACTGAGATTCAAGTTTCCTTTGATCTGGCTGCCAATTGAGGACTATCAAAGTAGTTATGAATTGAGTAAGTATGAGTCAGAGTCCTAGGTACGATATTTGATGGCCAATTAGGGGTACAGGTCCACAAACGAATATACAACTAGTGCTCATAATCTCACTAACCTGCACCAGAGATATTCCCATGAGAGACGAGTTTGCATGAGGGCATGCAAGTATTTTAGTAGGGGGAGATGTTGGGTGCCAGTTTTGTACACTTTCCCTACACTTGTTTTCCCTATTTTGCCTCACAACTATAACCAATGGGAGTATCTTTACCTCTTTTTGTTACCTTTCTATCATAACTTGTGTTGTTTCACCTTTTTTTTATTACTCTGCTAATTCATCAATTATTATGATATATTGTGCCTTTTTATGACTAATTGAGGATGAATGTTTGGAGAAGATCTATGGTCTTTGTGCTATCTTTCCAAATGTCATTTATTGCACCAAACATCCCGAGCACGAGGTCCACAGGAGCATTTAAGGGGGTGTTGTTATAAAAAAAAAAAGTTGTTACACCTTGTTGTTACAGACCCGTCAGCAAATTCCTGTTACACTCTACTGTTATAGACCCACTAGTGAATTGCTGATATAGTTTTACCACTGACTAGATCTCGCCAACACCTATTGCTGACCTATCCTTTAACTGTTACACTACAACTGTGGTTCTATTACGATAGTTGTAGAATTTGTTTAGCATTGTATTTTTAGATAACATCCTAAGGGCGGTTTTGATTGTAATCTATAATTTTCTAGTCAGAACTTTATTAGGAGGTGGTTAAAGCTATATGAGTTCTATTTCAATCAGCATGAGAATCATAATATTCTCATGACTGATCTATTCCTTGATTTTCTGAGATGTAACCACTATATAGTTCTCGGCCCTAGAGGTCGAAAGGTTAATAGAGAACAACATTATTTTGACTCTGTAATTGCGCTCAGATTAATACAAACTATCATGTTATTGCTATTACATGCGTTATTCAATTTAGTTTTCATTAAGTTCTTCCTCTACCTGTGCCCTAATAGGGAGGAAGTGCCCTCCTTCTTGGCAGGGATTGCAGTGATTAAAGTAGTTGTGTGTATGCATTTGTATTTGAGTTTATGTAACAGTAGAGTGTCGTTTCTACTGTTCAGCTGTGAATATATACGGTTCAATTTCAATACTTTGTATGTTGTTACACATATGATATTAGAGACACCAGTTGGATACTTGTTGTGTGGCATGCTAGAACAGATTAATTGAAGTGCGATTCTAGTCTTGTAGATCCTTTTATTTTTGCATGAGTGATTTACTTCTAGCATTTACTTTAGCAATGATTTCTTTTTTTTGGAACTACTTCTGGTTGGTGTATTGGCATAGAGAGTGCAACTGTCATTGGAATAAAAAGATGTCCCTAGATTGATAATCAATGTGTACCATTTATTCATTTGACAGTAATTAATACATCCCAACAGGTTGGAGAATGTTTTTGACACAACTACTATTGTAATTTTTCATATCACTAATAGACAGACAACGACTTTTCTTTCTTCTCCTGTGATTCTTGATGTGTTTCAATGGGTTTATGTGTCTCTTTTATATCGTTCTTCCAATAGTGTTGATGTTAAATTACTCAGAATTCATGTCATACATTCTCTGACTTCCTTTTATCATTGACTTACTGATTATTCCCATGTGTTAATTTTTTTTTGTCATTGAAACATAAAAAGCCTCAGTTTCCATAAGTAGGAATGCTTGTCACTGAATCCCTTTTAATGATTCCACGAGCCCAATGGTAGTTGAATATTCCTCATTTTTCACCTACAATCACATACACTAAAACACTCACAAAGTTAGCCATTTATTTTAAGACCTAATTGAGTAAATCCTTTGATAATTTGAGAGAGCCCTCTCAGGCTGAAGAGGCTAATCCTCAATCAAAAGTTGGTTTGAAAGAGTTCCTCTAAGTTTTCTGGTGGAGCATCCCATTAGTACCAATTTAGAGATATCATTAGATTGAAGGTTGGAGTATTAATATAGGGTTTGAGTCCTGAATCATTATTATACTTGATTTGTTGTAAATAGTATTGGAGTCCTTGTTGATCTTATTAAATAAATTATTTATTTTTATTTTTAATTTTTAGTTTTTTTTAATTAGTGATCATAACTAGCATAAAAAATTATAACTGTAAAATAAATATTGATCCACTCCCCTCTTAGTATTTCCAACAATTGGTATTAGAGCCAATGCGTTCACTCAAAGCCTAACAACTTGAAGATAGATCCTTAGAACACAAATGGAAAATTCAAGGAAGAAGGATTGAAAACCCTTTGAAGGTGTCACCTTATCAGTGGATAATCAAATTAGGAAGATCCAATGTTCAATGGAAATTTTGAAATATGGAAGGAAACAATGAATAATTTCTTAATGGCTCAAGGTGTTTAAATATGGGAATCAGTGATTAATGGAAGCACAATGGAAGAGGAAGATTCCAATGAACATAATGCAATAGAGATAAAGGAAATATTGAGTGGGATATCAAATTTTTTAAAGTCAAAGTGGAGAAATGTTTATCAAAAAAAGAGCTATGGGAAGATCTTAAATATATTCATTCAAAAGGATGATGGTCATGACACCTAATCAAGAAGATGATGGAAAAAAGAAAAAATATGAACTAGAGGAAAAAATTCAAAGAAAATATGAGGGCAAACATTACTTAAAGAAAGATAATAAAGATTCATAACTGAAGTTGACATTGAAATAGATCTCAAGAAAAATATTGTAACATCCCTAGAATAAATAAGCAGTTTGAAAATGGAAAATGAGTAACTGAAAAAGAAAGTACAAGTTGTTTATCATGATATTGACAAGACAAAGAAGGAATTTCTTCTTTTAAGGCATCAAATATAATAAAGGGATGAGGATATCAACTAAATTAAGCAAGTATTGTAACAAAACAAGAAGATACATCATGAAGAATTCATATGCATGACAAATCAATTAAACAAAGAAAAAAGAAGCGAATACAATTTGGCAAACCATGTTGATCTAAGATATAAGGAATTGAAAAAAGTTGAAGCAAAAACTTGTCAATAGCAAGAAAAAGTTTCCTCTCTTAAAAATCAATTGGAAGAAGCAAATAAAAACACACAAGGAGCTAAAATAGTGATGGAAGGTTTAGCCCTCCTAGAAGGACAAGTTGGTTAAGAGGAAAAGGAAAGGAATGTTAGAACATACCAACTAGAAGAAAAAGAAGAAATATTCAAGATGAAATTAGATGCAACCTCTCTCAAAGTCAATGCATGTAAAGGAACAAGGATGAAGGAAGAGGGTTTCGAGGCATATAGCTGTCTAGTAATTCTGTTATTTTCTTGTTAATGGCTTACTTCGTAGCAAGCTAAAACCCTAGCCGGTGTGCTTGCCATTTTTGAAGCAGGGTATAAACCCTAGCTAATTAAAAGTTCGTATATTTTGTAAAACCCTTACTAGGTTTGTTATTCAATGTTGTTTTGAATTATTTTATATTACTCCTAATGATATTTCCCAGTTTGAATTGTATCGCAAACTTTTAAGAATGAAAACTAATATGGAATCTGTTATCAAATTCTTTTTAAAGTGTACTTGTGATTCTGTTTCCAAGATATTTCTCTTGCTTGACTCAATTCAACTTCGTCCTTTTTGAAATTCTGATTTCTGTAACTTCGCTTACTTGTCACTAAAAAAAAACTCATAACACATTTTTGATATTCAGATTAGCCTCAAAATACAAAAAAGTCACTTTTATTTGAAATAGAAATTTGAACAATGTATTTTGTTCACACACACACACATAGATTAACTCTTCTAACTCTTCTTCTCCCTGTGGATGACAGACCCTCATTTGGTGGGTTCTGGGTTGGTTTATACCTTTCCCAAATACCCCATGTAGTTAAGAAACTGCCATTCAGTTTCAGAACTATTTATCAAAAATAATCTTAACATTATAACTTATTTAACCTAAATATTCTTTAACTTAAAATTACAATGGTTGTGTTAGCCTAATTTAACTTTTTAAAACAAAAAGACTAAATCAAAATTTATTTCTGCCCAGCAGAAAGGAACCAGTTCCAATTGTAGCTTTTCAGTTGGATGCTCCCATATCTTTATGAAAAATAATCTAAACGTTATAAAATATATATTATATTCCATTTTATATTATATATTATTTTTTCTTATGTTATAAATCAAATCAATTCTATATGTAATATAAAAAAAGTACATAAAATAATATATTACATTTATCATATTATTGTATTTTATTTTTATATAGTATATTAATTACATGTTATTATATAATTTAAATAATATGAATTTTGATTAATAGTATATTATACAATTAAGAATTTATGAATTTATATTTATAATTTATTTTAAGCTATTTAAGTATAATAACATGGATAAGCTTCAAAGTTGTTCTAATACCCCTAGATCTAGTGGAAGCAAGGAAAATATTCAAAATGAAGAAGAAATGGTGATGTTTCAGGTAGCAATAAATATTATCAAGGAAATTCAAGGAAAAACAATTTCAAATATGCATAATGGAAATCCTTAATTTTCAGGTATCATGCTATATTTTTTGGTGATTTTGGCTCTTGTACAAATTTTCGGAAAGAGAGTCATAAAGGTTGGGAGAAGAATGTAGGTTGCACCAAAATAAAATCTTGAATTTACTTTGGATGCTCAAGGTATCAATACTTGGTGTTGATCAAATTAAGAGCATCGTAATAAGATCATGCATATTTTCAGGGGAAGAAAAATTCAAACACCATGATAACATGAAGATATTGTAAGCATATTTATGAAAAGAAGACTAGCACAATACCAAGGGGAGCAACATAATAATAACAGGACGAATAACATATCTATCATGGAGAACTGTCATTGATGAAGAAAGGAAGAAAACATGATCAACCAACATGATGACATGAACAAGGAGATGCTTGAGGATAAGGGGAGAACTTGATGAAATAATGTGATGAAAAACACCTCATTTTCCATTGTTGTCAAAGCGGGAGAAAATACTAAAAGGGGGGGAATATATCCATCAATGAAAAAGGGGGATATTGTTGGATAAAGTTTTCATTGATGTCAATAAGATGGCAAGCAAGGTGCATTGTTGGAGCTATTATCTAGATGAAGTAGCCTATATAAAACCCTAGTCCCTGTTAACCCTTGTTGATGCAAACCCAAGTAGCTTTTGATCTAAATTAAACCCTATATATATATATATAATGGAAAGCCTTAGTTTTTTGAAGCATGGCCTAATACTGACAAAATGAAGGAGCCCATTCCATGAAATCCTCCTTGAACCATGATGACATATGAAGTGATGACATATTCTCTAACATTGTTGAAGTCCTTGGTCTATGATGAAAAATTTGTCCTAGTTCGATTAAGATGATGAAACCATTCAAAGATAGGATTTATGAAAAACCTTAGCACTCTAGTTCATGTACCATGATATCATTTCTAGCATTGTTGTAGATTAGCTATTTGTTTAAAATACCTAATAGCTAATCCTAGCCTTGTTGTAGACTAGCTATTTGTTGTATATAATCCTAATACCATAATATCCCTAAGAATTACATCCTAGCATATATAAATTAAGTATTATCCATAACCTTAAAGCACTATCCATATTCCAAATGTTCATAACCCTAAATTGTTGTCATAAAAATATATTTTTATGAAAGAAAAAAATATTTTTTGACATTAGACACAATGTCTTGAAAATATGATTACATAAACTTGTAGATGGATTAAAACTATAAGATCCTCATCCTACATCTACTGAAGTAATCATCCAAAACAGGTAAATATGCATTGAGAGGTCACTATAATGGGATTCAACCTCCTAGGTGACCTTAAGGAAGTGGAATCGACAGAAACACATCAAACCGACCTTCCACGTCAGCAAAAAAACTCCCAAGAGCCATCTTAACCACTCAAGTAACCATCGCTTGGGTCCCACTCGGTTGCTTGGACCATTAAACCCCTAAACGCTCCCTTGATATGGGTGAGGGTGTGTTTGGGAGGCTGTGGATGCTCCCACAACATGGGAATGCATGTGTCCAAGGATGTTTTTCGCCAAACATGTGTTAGCGTCAATGATATCACTTTTTAAGCCCAAAATATATGTCACTTCCTAGAACTTCCCATAGCTTACAAAATCCATCAAACACATGATGAAAAGGCTAATTAACAAAAAATTGACTCTAGGATTAGGTTTGACAATCCCCAAATGGGAATGACATTCTGCCAAACACTTCGCATCAATGTAATCTATAGGTCTAGGGAATGACATTCTGCCAAACTCTTATGAGACATGACAAGAAGGATTACTACCCTCTTCCTTTAACTGTTATGACATCAATTAGGTCTTGCATACATTATATTTATAATTACAATTAATTACATGAAATAATCGTGACTTGACCAATCATATAACCATGTTTATAACCTGCATAAAACCATGTAAATAAAAATGAGATAATAGTCATTAGAGCCACACATTAACAAGTACAAAACCAAGAGAACTTATATTTTATCAAACATAGGCAATAATAAACTAGGTTAAAGACACCCACATACCACCTGACCATGCAAATGGATGAGTCAAATCTCTCCTCACCTAGTCACGTCTGTGTCATATTTAATGCATGGATGTGGGATCTCATGAATAGACCAATCCATAAACAACTAAGGGAATGCAGACGTTAAACCACCTCCAACCTCATCATACTGTGATCGCACCTAAACTAGTGTCGAGATAAAAAAACCAAACCGAGCTTAGAATTCCTCTATACTCCATCACTATCCTTGAGGAATTTTTTGTCTCCTTGTCTCTCAGGCTTGACCACAACCCACACCATATCACTAGGACCTAAACCAAGACACCACCCTAAGGATTTACCATGTATTTCGCTAAATTTTTTTAAGGGATTCCTAAGCCTTTCAGATTTTCCTAAGACCACCTCCACCCTGAATTTTGAAAACCATCTGGTAATTCCAAAGATAAAACTAAGATCAATCCCATCACACCATGGTTATTCAGGAAAATTCAAGGAAAGGATGAAAACCACTATCAAAACCTAGAAAAACCATCCACCAACAACAAGAGAACCAAATACCAACATGCATAATCCATGCATGTCTCACACATGAGATATGTTACCTGCAATTATTCCCATTGAAGTTGCTTGATCATGCTCTTCCTTTCTTGATATTTCCTTTCCTTCCCTTTCCTTCTACTTCCTTAGCTTTATTTCCCCTTTCTTGGTCCAATGCTGAAATGATTCAAGATAAATTGGAGTGCCTAAGAGTGTGTGAGAGATAGAATAGAGAGAGAACTCCAAAACTGAACTAAAAAAAGCCATGAATTGATCCTAAGAACCATTTTTATTAATGAGGAATATATTTTCTTCATTTTCCATTACTTTCCTTTGTTTTTCTCCTCACATGCAACCTGTGACATTTCACCTTCATTTTCTCCTAATTTCCTTTATTTTTACAAATAAATGTGCCAAAAATACATTTTTCCTCTTTAATGCCTTAACCATTGTCTTTTCAAATTTCCATTTAGCCATAAACACATCTAGTGATTCCCACTATGATATATTTGCCCAAAATTCAACTTGGAATAAGTGTCCCTTAACTGTGGTCTTATTTTTTCCTCTATTAAATTTTATTACATGAATGTTTAACCATTGTCTATTACAGAACCCTCCCCATTTGGGAAAATCACCCTCAGCGTTAAACCACACCTACACCTCACCAAAAATGGTGAGAATAAAATATACTTCTCATGAAGATTTATAACTTAAATCATTGCAATATTTACAATGAATGACCTACTCAAAGAAAAACACCATGATAGCATGACCATATAACAAACATACTTCTTATTGAAGCTTTATAACTTATATAAAGTCGATATTTACATCCATATACATATGTACATATACCAAAACATCACAAAAACATATGTCAAACATATACCAAACATCATACCAAAACTTCTTTGCCTCAACCGAAAAACAATGAAGGATACATAGCTCACATCTGATTTTACATCTCCCATGTAGCTTCATCGGGCCCAAAGTGCTTTCCCTACACTTTAAATTTCTCGATGACTCTGTTCCTAAGCATGATTTTCTTCCATTGCAATATGAACTGAGGTTCCAATTGCAATTCTCATTATTTATCTACCTGCAATATTGACCAATAAATACCATGATCAACATCCTTTATATACATTTTAAGCAATGAAACATGAAAAACATCATGGAATTTCACTGTTGAAGGCAGTGCAAGTCGATAGGCCATGGGTCCGATCCTCTCAAGGATATCAAAAGTCCCACAATACTGTGGTGCCAACTTGGCACATTATCCAATCCTCAAGGAGATATTCTTGGGCTTTATGCAAAAATACACATGCTCCACAACCTGAAACTCCTTAAATTCCTTGTGTTGATCTGCATGAATATTCTTTTTGTCTTTTTTTTCCTTTATATTCTTCTTTATAACCTATATTTCCTATTCCATGTCTACCAATATTTCCAATCCAATCAACACCTTATAAACTGGATCACTCCAACTAATGGGAGTATTACAACTCCACCAATACTGTTCCTCAAAGGGACTCATCCTCAATGACTCTGGATATTATTTTTTGTATGAAAACTCAAACAATGGTAGATACTCCTCCCATATTCTTTTTTGATGCATGAAATACATCCTCAACATGTCCTCTGAGATCCTGTTGACCATCTCTATCTATCCATATGTATGAAGATGATAATCTGTACTGAAGCCCAACATTGTCCCCTAACCTGAAAAAAAAAACTCCTTCCAAAACTTGGAAGTGAACTTGGCATCCCTATCCAACACAATCCTCTTTGGAACACTGTTTAATCTCACAATCTCCCTGATGAAAATATGTGCCACCTCACTAGTTGAATACATAGTCTTGACTAGAATGAAGTGAGCTACCTTGCTCAAACTGTCAACCATAGACATAATAGAATAATTTTTCCTCACGGTCCTCGGGAGACTTGTAATGAAATAAATGGAAATAACCTCCCATTTCCATTCCAAAATCAGAATAGGTTGTATTAGACCACCTCGATTCTTACATTCTACCTTTACTTGCTCACAATTGTAGCATATGGATACAAAATCGACCACATCCTTCCTTAGATTGAGACAATAATAAGAATTCTTCACCGTAATAAATGTATTTTGATATCCTCGATGACCTGAATATGGTTTCACATGAAACTCCCTCAAGATCACCTTCAAGAGCTCACTATTATCTGACATGTATATCTTGTCTTTAAACCTGACCAGTCCATCTTCCATGAGATGATAGTCTACATACTGTACAACATCATCTATAACAGTAGCTGCACCACTAAATGTACCTATAACTATACCTGTACTCTACTACAATTTATGCCTAAGCTCCATATACTTGACATCTTGTTGGACTTCCTGTAAGATCCTATCTTATAAATCTATCCCATAGGAGCTCATCACTGCAATGTGATTTAATTGTATCTACCTAATAAGAGAATCTTCGACCCTATTCTCTTTACCTTTGATGTATCCCATATCAAATTCAAACTCACTGATTGTATCCAGCCATCTAGCTTTCCTAGCTTTCAAATTCGGCTAGTCAAAAAAATACCTCAATCCATTATGATCACTCATCAGTACAAACCTCCTGCCAGGAAGATAGATCCTGCACATCTTCAATCCATATATGATAAATGCTAGCTCAAGATCATGCATCATATAGTCCTTCTCTTCCTCATTCAGTTTATGTGACTCATAGCATACCACCTATCCATCCTGCATAAGGACTCCACCAAGTCCTCTCTTTCAATCATATGTACATACTACAAACTCTTTGTTCAGATCTGGGATCTTTAACAGTGGATCATGTGTAAAAAACTAATAAAGCTAACCAAAAAATGACTCACACTCCTCCTTCTATTCAAAATTCTTACTTTTACTTTACATTGATGTGATAGGATAACCAATTTGTGAAAATTTCCTGATGAAAATCGTGTAATAACCTACCAATCCCATGAGGGATCTCAGCGTATCTACATTTCTAGGAGTTGCCCACTCCCTGACAACTCTTACCTTTTCTAGATCCATCCTTGGAAAGAACATGTACCAAGTAATGCACCTCTGTCTGAAAGAAAATCCACTTGCTAATCTTGGCATACAACTGATGCTCTCTTAGAAATCTCAACATTTTTTCTAAATCCTCGACATGTTCTTCTTCATTCGTTGAATATACCAAGATTTCATCAATGAATATAATACCAAGCTTGTCAACATAAGGATGCAACACACTATTCATGAAACACATAAATTTATCTAAGGCATTCCTCAAACCGGATTGAACTACAACAAATTCATAATTCCCATACATGGTCCAGAAAGTTGTCTTGTAGATGTCTTGTTCTTTGATGCGTACCTGATGTTATCCCAATCTAAAGTCGATCATAGAGAGAACTATAGCTCCATTCACCTGATCCAAAAACTAATCTATGATCATAAATGGGTACATGTTCGTGATCATCACTTTTTTCAACTTCATGTAATAAATGCATAGTATGAGAGTACCATTTTTCTTCTTCACAAACAATATCGGTACATCCTATGGTGATACACTTGGCCTAACATATCCCTTATCAAGCATTTCCTTCAGTTCCAACTTTAGCTCTACCAACTCTAGTGTGCTCATCCTATAAGGTTCCTTTTATGCTAGTGTTGTGCTTGGTACCAACTCAATACAAAAATATACTTCCTTGTGAGGAGGTAACTCTCAAATATCTACAAGAAATACATCATGAAACTGATGTAGAACTAGGTACCTTCTCAAAACATCTTCGTCCTCAACTTCCTTACCTTTGTCACTAGATATATTTACTACAAATAAAACACACCCTTTCTTGTGACTACGCTTGGCCTACATATTTTTCACCATCCTAATGGATGTGGATTTATTCTTTCACTGCAAGATTCTCTTTTCCCCATTTTCATCCAAGCACTCAAAGGCCTTATCAAACAAATACTCCTTGGTACTATGAAAGTATATCCAATCCATGCCCAATAACATACTATATGATCCCAATAGAAATATGTTGAAGTGTGTTGTTGTAACATGCCATTCAACTCAAATTCACAAGCTCTTACCCAATGGTGAACTCTTTTCTTTGTAATTGTAGCCGACTATACCAGCCAAGATTCTGCAAGAACTTCTTTTCTCAAACCACAATTATCCACGAGGTCAAGATTAATATAAATATAATTAGATCTAGGATCAATCAAAATAGAAATAACTTTATCATAAAGCTTACCGTCCATATCAATGATAAATGTGTGCTGATATGCCTTCATATTGTCCACAACTGCATAAATTCAAGAAATTTTATGACCAACATTGCCAATAGTCTGTGCCTCTTGTTAACTATAGATATGGGGTCTACCACCCTGATACTGCGGAAAATCCCTCTTACGATGATTCTTGCCAAATATCCAAAACTGCAACAGTTCTCTACCATCATCTTTAGTCTGCTACTCTCCATGTCCCTTCTCACCTCTATTGAAATTATTGTAAGGAACCACATTTTATTTCTCACCTGCATCTTCTGGTATTCCTCGCTATGGTGGCTATCTTCCTTTATCTTTCTCATTTCCTTTCAAATCACGCTTAGGATCAACTTTGCGTTTTTATTGCTCATAACAACGCTTCAACTACTCGAATGGACTCTTCTAGTGATCTAGGGTCATCAAAATCAATCCCCTCTCTGTATGCTAATGGTAGCCCACTAATAAATTTTGAACCTTTGCCTTATCCTCCTTGAGGTAAGGCACACATCTCAAAAAATCCAAGAACCTCCTAGTATACTCATATGTCATGGAACTAATCTAAAACTCATAAAACTCTTTATCTCTACCATCATAGTATCTCTCTGATAGATAATTCTTCCGGAATAGCCTCTCTAACTCAATAAAAGTTATTTCCTCCTCATAAATACCCTTGACATTCTTCACATATTCCCACCAAATATATTTTTTACCTTTGAGCCGAAATATAGCTGTTTCGGTTTCATGTTTTTTGAGTAATCATGCAACCTAAAGAAATTCCTCATACCAACCAACCATGACTTTGTATTTTGTGATTTCTTCAATGAAGTATTAAGCATACATGTGTCAACAGAGTGTCTCAACCAAAGAAATGGAAGAAATATCAAACCATTATATAGCTATAAACATAAAGAATTTAATCCTTCCATCAAAGACCTTCACCAAATAATCAATTGTCACGAAGAAAGTTTGTCCATGATTTTTTGTTCCCACAAAATCCATCTAGTGTGATGTATACATATTCTCATTCGTAAATATCACAAACAACATATACTTAATTATATCAATCACTATCAAAATATTGGCTTTATAAGGTCAAATTCCATAGGACAATAATGTCGAAAATAGTATGAATATAGATTAGTTTTCATGAATTTGGAGCTTATTCATACTAAAATTCGCTATCATAGGAAAATACAAGTGCTAGGTGAAATCAAATAAGCCAAAATTCGGGGCAGATCTCCATCCTCCCCACCCAAGTCTTTTAAGGATGTCCTAAAACCATTAAATTCATCTCTAAACCCTAAAGATATCTCAAGGCTAATATTTTTTGTGTACCAGGCAATGGAAACTCCATCTTATGAGGAGAAGAATTATTCATTTAAACTTATATATTTTGTCCCTCGTCATCTGTACTCCATAAATGAGTATACCATATCTAGTGTCAAAATAAAGAGCTGATATTTCACTTAGAAAGATTCTTTGTTTCTTCAATAATATTGATGATCGATAGAAGGTTTTTGACTTGGGTCCCTAGTTTTGGCGTTGATATAGTCTACCAATACAACCATGGCTTATGGAATTTAATTCCTTTTCAATGACATCCATGGAAACTCCTACCTAGGCATGGATCCGTAGCTTCCGCATCCATTTGACATGTATAAATATATTAGAAGACATGGGAAATTTAATAGGTCGCTTCATCAAAATAGATATTGAAATTCATTAAGAAGGAATTCTCACATTTGTTCACATGTGTGTGGAAGTGGAACTCAATAAAGGTTTTTTTGTATAAAATCCTACTCAGTTTAGGGGGTAAGGTTTTCTCGCAAGTGTTGGATTATGAATACATTGTTTTCCATTGCAGTAATTTTCAACATCCTAGATATTTTCAAAATGTTTTCCCCCTTTTGAAAGGGACATCTTCTCCATAGGCTATGAAAAAATGAGCCATGGATGGAAAGATCTGAAGATATCAAAAGGACCTAAGGATAATTAAGGGAAAATGCAGAACAACCCCCAAAAGTAGTAATCATTTAAAACCAACTGAACTCCTCTAGACTCAGTGTAGCCTTAAGGGGGCGCCATATAATGCTTCATTGGAGGAGATTCACCTTCAAATGAAAATGAATGATATTCAACCATAATTTTGGCTCATGTAATGATTGGAAAAAAATTCACCCACAAGTAAGATTAAACAGTTAGTGATAAGGAAATGATCAATTTGGAGAAACCCTTGGTAATGGAATTGTCTCGAAAAATTATTTTAACAACAAATAATCCTAATATTTTGATGCGATGGATATACGTACATAAAATAAATGGAAATAAGAATAAGAATCTGTGACGAATCGTGAGATAAATATCAAGAATATAGTAAATGTAGTTTGGTGTACTAGAATCATCGCTGTTCATGATATGATGTAATTTTTTTTCTAAAGAAATACACATTAAATTACAAAAAAAATGTCCCCTAATCTTATGCTTAGAATCCATTTTATCTCAACACCAAAATGATAAAATGTTGAAAAAGTGTCAACTATTATAAACTTTAGGAAACCTTTTATTCTTTACCTTCTCTATTTTTTATAAGGAATTGAATTGATTGATACACGCCTTGAAATAAAATCATGTTGTGGATTAATAGCTTTTTTACATTTAGCATTTTAATTTTAAAACAAAGTAATATGAAGGGAACTCCTTTATTTCATATAAGTTATTTGTAGATGAATTAGAATGAATGGTATGATGACATGTATATCATGTGATCTTTTATGAATACAGAGTTTTTTTTTTTTTTAAAACTAAAATACTTTAACATTAATTTTCAAAACTCAATATTACAAGTTAAAGACTAATCCAAAAAATATGTTTATTACACACAAAAATAAAGAATGTTTATATTGGTTTAATGAATGTTAATATATATTATGTGATAATAAATAATAATAACTTAATCATTAGTGAGGACATTTCATGGAAATTTGTAATAGTATTAATGAGAATATTTCACAGAATTTCTTGTACTATGTTAGATTAGAACTATAGAAATAAACATTCATCATATAGTAGTTTTTTTGAATTATATTTAGTGTCCCTAATTGTGGTACTGGGGAGGTATAGGGAGAAAGAAAACAAATATATTTTTAAAGAATAATTGAAAATAAGTAATTTTTATTTTGTTGGGATCCGTTCCGTCCATTACCACTATAGCTCTTGGAAATGACCTATCCTCTTCTCGATAGACCATCATAATCTAGGGGATTTGAACCTTTGATATCTTATTTTACACAATACTTCATAACATAGTGATTTTTAAGTTTATTTCATATTGGAAGAAAATATTTTTGAGATGTTGTTAGGTAAGGATTTAGTAAAAATTTTATACTAAGAAGAGAGTTTTTCCTGTAATTATTATTGTAACGCTAGTAAGTTATGTTAAGATAGATAATATATACATACACGTCATTATTTTAATATTGTATTTCCTTAAGGGAAACCAAACCAATAGAAATCGGGCAATGTACTAAGGTTACATATCAAGAATAAAATTGTTCTAGTTTTGAGCTAGGATATGTCCTATAAAATGTTAAAAAACCTATTTGAACCATCATCTTTTTGTTCTTAGAAGAGAAAGAAAATTCCTTGCTAACAATAGCAAATATAAAAATAAAGACGTGATGTATTAATTATACGTGAATTCCACCTATATAAGGCCTTGATGTGTTGGCTAAAGAACAAGTATCTTGCTAGTAATATTGTAAAATTGGATTTCTAGCTTGCACACATTCTCTATTATATCATGAATACACAATAGGAGCTCCATTTTTGTTTTTGAACATTCCACTAGAATATTTTCCAAGAATGTTTTGATATATACCAAGATAAATTAGTATTTTCACATAGCATGTATACGTATTCTTAGTAATTCTTGTATGTGGAATACAAGTCCTAGTTTGCACTTAAATATAATGAGACAAAATATAGCAGTGATTGAAGCACAATTCATCCTCCATGTTAAAGATGATAATGTGAATTTTTGTAGAAGTGATGTCATTATATATTACAATAGATCCTATATCATACATCTTATCTCTCTATTACATAGGATAAAATCCCTTATTAGCTCCTCACCTACTTGATGGAGCTCATGAGTTGGCAATGCCAAGTAGAAAATACACTGATAAAATTCCCCAATGAGGAGAAACACAACTCAAATTATTTATAGTATAAATAACACCAAAACTAAAAATGAGATGATGTTGACATTCCCAACCTACTTGAAAAGAAATAATTCTTTCCATTCAAGAATTGGTTATATCCCAATATGTAGAATATTACAAAGAAGAAGGACCAATAGTGGTCTTATAAGTTTTATAGTGAAATATAATTAATTAGGTTGAATAATTAAACTAGTAGGGTAAACAAATTAGATGGTATTATACCATAGCATGTAGAAATTATATACAAGATGCATGTGTATATCCAGATTATCTCGATTTAACAATATTTTATCTTCTTGCTAAATACATAATCCTTCCACTGTTAATCTTTTGCCGAAAGTAAAATCAATTGCAAACACATGAAGCAAATAAAAACAATCACACATAACACAGTTATTTAACAGGAAAGCCTGAAGCTGAAAACCCCAACTATCATATATTATGTATCATGGAGATCATGTAATAATCTCATACAAAGCTTAGTACATCAAGCTCTCAGTACAATCAATCATCACACACTGATCAAAATAAATCTTCAAATCCATGAACCGATTTCTTACCACCTACTAGCCTACCTCCACTGCACAATCCTTGCTAAAGAATAGCTCTAAATGAATTCGAATTACCCTTGCCTTGACTGCGCAATCCTCATTGGCAACTCCAATATGTGTGTGGTGCAATCAATGCATCACTATAGTCACAACAGATAGTCCATATTTCCCTTTCACCTATCTCTCCACTGGGTATCCTTTGGAACTACCATGCACTGTAGTTAACTATTGCATTGTTCAGTTGATTAATGAGTTATTATTTCTGAATTAATTAAGTAATTAATTCACTCCACTCTTACTAGTGTATCATTCTGTTAGACTAGATACAACTAGCTCAACTGAGTTTAACTCCATTAACTAAGTTGAACTGAATAACAACTCCATGAACTACTCTTCCAACTCTTTCATAACTTTTCCACTTCAGTTCTAACTAAGCCCTCAATGCGTGAACCACCACTAAACCCTAAGAATTGCGAAATTCCTTCATCCCACTGAATTTCCAAATCTGTGCACTGAAATTAAGTGCTCCAAGAGAATAAGTTGATGTTTATTGTCGGATTATTATTAAGAGCTAATAATAATCGACACTTCCATTTTTAGATCAATGATCTATAAATAGACTTTTCCCAATATTATAAAAATAGAATTTCATCTATTTTTCCAACTTGATCAACCATCCACAAATAGAATCCTACAAATTCTGAAATATGATCACCATGTCTAAAAATAGAGATAGTCTAAAAATAAACTTGCACCTAAAAATAGCCTGCAGGCCCACTTAGTGAAGGCAACTCATTTTCACTAAGCTCATCATCTTGTTGAATCTCAACACAAAAAATATCTATGGTCATCCATAAGAGATAATACTACACTTAAACATAAATAATAATTTAGAGTAGGGAAAGGAAACCTCATATAAATAAATATAATATAGCTCCACACCTTCCACCGAAAGTTCCAGACAAACGATAGAAATTCCTTACGCTTCAATGGAGAACTAATGTTATAGCTTAAAGAGGTAAAATTTTGAAAGGGGATTTTGTCACCATAAGGGTGACTTTTCCGAATCCACAATAGAACCACAATTATATCAAATAAAGACCTTGAGATGGAGCTAGGCAATAACAAACCAAATGCCTAAGGAAAACTCAAAGCTAGTGACATGTAAAACAATACCTTAGAGTTTTTGCCAAGACTACTATAAATAACATCGGATTTCTACAAACAAGTAGAATCTGACCCCAAATTTGAAAATTTCTAGGTCTAGATAAAAACCCACAGATTACTCAAATATCGATATAAGAGGTAGAAAGAAGACATGCTAGATGTGGATGATACATAAGAAGCTTAGTAAAATAGATTTTCAAGGAAGTGAAGTGAATAAAATAAGAGAGGAAAATGATATCTATGAACAAAATCATTATACATAAATAATAAACATGTAGAAATTTCAACTATTGTACTTATGGTTCTACCTCTTTATTTGTCAATACATCCCTACCTTGCTCTTAGTTGACATCCTTCCCTTAATTATAGTAGAGGAAGAAACCAAGAGTTGAGATTTCTTTCAAAGACAACTCACTTTTAGAGCTCATGATTACTTATGACATCACACCATAATGAAATGATATATTCCATCTATGGGGAGGGGTGATCTCCCTCTTAATTATTTTCTCCCCTGTATCCCAATGTGATGGATATGTTTACCTAAATAGAAACCCACCATGCATATTAATATCCTAAATAATGATCTCCTCTAATAAGTTTCTTACTGATCTTAATTCAACTTGTGACCACTTCTCATTAAATACTTTTTTTTCAGATGTTTCATCCCCAAGTTAGCTAACCTATCTACAGATTTTTTTCCGTTTGTTCTAACAAGAGAGATAATGGGCATTACATTTCTAGACAAAAGTTGACAAACTGTATATACACTACCTTCCAATCTTAGTCTTTCTAATACTTTAGACTGAGATATTTTGAATTGAAGTTTCTTTTCCATATGAATCATTGTTGAGGAGTATCCTTCTATGATAAATTTATTAAATCCATTTTTTTTCTACAATATGTAGACCTTATTCCAAGGAAAATATCTTTGTCCCATTATTTTTATCTTTTGACAAGAAGACAACATAAATATGAAGAATTTCCCCTTGATAACCTCTCAAAAGCTCCAATGACCTTGGGATGCCTTGCATTTCCTTCTTAGGAACCATAAAAATTAAGCTAAATAAAACTAGGAAGAGGAAAAGATAAAATGGGTAGGCTAATGAAAGCACGAGGTAGACAGATAAAAGAAGAAATAAGGGAGCAGGTCTTTCGGCCCTAGTAACCCAAGAATCCTTCTTTCTTGAGGATTGTAGATCCAATATTGACGAGCCTAAGGAAAGATCAATATTTTTTTATAAACAATTTTAAGGATCCAATGGAAAACTCGATCTAGAGAGGTCAAAGAATTTTTAAAAGTCCTTTTATTACTTTTTCTCGACATAACCCATAAAGTGAAGCCTGTTAATAATTTTCCAACTCTATTAAGAATAAAATTAGATAGAGGTAAATATCTCCCTTCCTCTATGGTTGGTTTCAAGCATACTTTAGAATGGCCATATTATCTAACGAGTGTGGTATTATATCGATAATTTCAAAATTAAAATGGAAATAATTAAAGAGATGCTCAATTGTGTCTAACCTAGAAGAATAGAGCTTGGAAATTGAGGGTCCCTCCAATCCTCTTAGTTGTATTTTATCCCAAGCAAGAATTTCTTTTCAAAATAAAAATGAAAGGAAAATAGTTATTACAGAGCATAAATGCAACTACCATAATACTGCCAATTTTTATTAATTGTTTAATCATGTGATCCTGATATTATCTTATAAGGTTCTTTGAATGAAGAGGTTCCTCATCATGGCCCCTTGTTAGAATACAGGCCTTAATTGAATCTTTTAATTTTTATTTTTAGGATCATATTATAAGGATTAAGGATGGCAAGGTTAGTGTTTGTGACTCATTTATAGGTGGGGAAACATTTCCTCTAAGGGATATGACTTAGTGAAGATTTCCTATAGTGTGTAGTTAGAAATTCCTATAAATTTTGTGAGTTGCATAGCGTATTTAACTTAGGCCATTGTTGTCACAAATATCTCTAGAAGGGAGTAGCGTTCCCATTCCTGATTTTCCAAAATCTATGATCTTCAATTAAGATGACATTTTTTCCAAGATCCATTCTAGTAATGATAAATTTGATATTTCCTTCCATTCAAATATACTTTTGATTCTCCACCATGTTTTAGCTCCTAATTCTTGGCTTAAAATTTTGAGATCTCTTAGACAAGACCTCCATTATTGGATCATTGAAGTCATTACTACAATATGAGGAGTAGTTGTCTCTCAAGCAATAGGAAAGAACCATTTTATGTTCTACTTGGGATTGCTAGATTTGAGTGGGATATGGCCATTCAGTTTCCACACAAAATTATGCTAAAGGATGGGAATCCTCCTAGGAGAACCATATTACAAGGATAAATAATATGTTGAAGAAAATATTAATGTAGCTAACTAGATCCTAAATCTCTATCTAGCTGGAGTTTTGAAAACACTTGCCTAAGGACCTCTTTTAGATGATTTAAAGGGAAAGGTGAATTTAAAATATATAAAAACCTTTTTGAGGTTTTACCCATTCATATTTTTAATGAGGTAAAGTTATTATAATTCAAATGTACTCACTATTTTATTTATATTAATGTCCTAAGAAAAAATTTCTTATGTAGATGATTTATCATATTTAAAAATATTAGTAAGCTACATAAACACTTTGATAATGTTAGCATTTTTGACACATATTTGTTTCAATTTCAACCTTTATTGACAACAAAAATCATTTTTGATGCCTGGTATAAATTATCATCACTTTTAGATTGGTTTGACCTAGACAAGAAAATAAATCAAGACCTTCCTTTTATATCTTTTGATATTAGAAGACTACAAGTAGATGTATTGATGAAATTTGGTTTAAAAGTATAGTAAGAAATATTATCTTTGATTGAGTGATCAATATAATTGAGTGCAAGAAAAAAATCATGCTTAGATTATAAAATTATAGAATATAGAAAATCAATAGTTCCTTCAACCATATTCATCATTAGGAAGTAGGAAATATTATAGCTTTTCAAACTTCCATTGTAGAAGAGGATAATCAAGGATTCATTCCAAAAAAAATATTACAATTCATTTTCAAGTTATATTGGTTCTGGGTAGATTCAAACCACTACTAGAAGATATTAGGCATAGTAATAGAAAGAGTACTTTAATAGTGCATCTATTCATATATTATTCTATATTCAATAAGATGTAGTGTAACCTCTCTATTTAGAAAATTGAAAAACCTAACTTTACATATAATTCTACTAATATATCAACATTATTCTAAAAATATGGATAAATTAAAAATATGATATGTAAAGTAAATTTATTATAAGTTGTATCTTAACCATTTTACAAATATGGAAAACTCACTACATATTGCCATATTTCCATTTAATTTCGTTTATAAATTTAATACGAGATTAAAAAAACGTTCTTGTTTCTTGATTCAATATTATCTCTTTCACAAAGTTGGGTTTCAAAAATATATTGTGTGATTTATTTAAATAAAAATATTTCAAATGGTAATTATTTTCCCTAACAACTCTGAGTTTAAGGGGGTAATAACTTATATGGTTGAAAAATAGTATTTTTCGGAGAATCTATTCTAGTTTTGATAGATGAAAATCTAGTACAATTATCAAATTCAAAAGAAAATGACCACAAAAAAACCAACCTAAAAACGTGATTCAAAGACAAGATAACAATCCCCAGTTTATATCGACACAACCGCTTAGAAATTTGTAACATAATGCAGAATCAAGTAGTGGTCTCCATGTTTTTATTGAATAAAATAAAATACACGAGACAATTTCCATTTTATAGAGTCACAACCACTTCCATATTTATAATATTGTGTAGATAAACGTGCAGTGATCTCCAAGTTTTTATTCAAATGAAGGACATGATGTAAAATAATAAACACAGTAAAGAAGGACAATATAATCCTACCAAAAAATTAACAAGGATTATTAAGTATAAGGTCAGCTTTAACACAGAGTTTGAAAAACAGTACAGAAGAAATTTATTCAAATATAGTACTAGAAAGAGTCAACCAAGAATTTGTTCTATCCTAGGAAATCAAAATTGAACCAAGATAGGGAAATATAACGATGATGAGTATCCCTATGCAATTCATTCCAAATCAAACCATGTAATATCCCGTTTCGGGAATATCTCTAGAACACAGCAAACTCCAACCAGAGATGGACTAGGAGGGCATTTATCGGATATTCCACCTCTGAAAAAGGATGAGATCCAGAGGCTACCTGGCCCTTTCCAGACTCTGTCTACAGAGCTGCTTGAAGAATCCCACTCAAAGTGACTTGCAGCAATATGCAAACACATATATGAGCATACCATGAAGAGACAACATTTTACAATGAGCTGTGAGACAAGAATATGAACATACATCCAAGAATAATGTAGCAGAAAAAGAGTGTACAAGTCTTGAGGAAACATCCTCTCAAGAAAAGCAATACAAGCCTCAATAATACATGTACATGAATATGAAAGAACACTGTTATTTTTGCATAAACTCAGGCTAGAGGATGTAGTCTATGATATAATATTTCTCCGAAATGATGTCAATACATGGACATGACAATATATGGCTCAAATAAAATAGGGGAGAAAATCTCTAACCCTTAGAAATAGTAATACATCAATCCTCTAAAGGATTGGCTAAAACATACAAAATGGCAAAAATTTCGAAGTAGCTGGGAAGCTACGGCAACTCCGGAACTAGAAATACGTAGAGAAGGTTGAATAAGATGAAAATATCTGAATTAAATCTCCTCCAATGGATCTCCAGAGTGGAAGGATGATCCTCACACTTGAGATCCCACCCTCCAATCAATCTGCAAAACCACGCAGCAAATGCACTATGAAAATAACGCAGCTATTGGAGCAAACGGTGTAGTAGGGGCAAGAATATGTGTTGGCCTGATGCCAAGATCTACAAATAAGCTCTCAATCTTCCAAAATGATCCTCCAAAGGCAAGAAAGACTCCCCCTATGAAAAACAAGCAATGGAAGAGGTGTTGTGCAGTCTCCACAACAACAACCTACAACACAGTATTATGCTGCTGCAACAATAACATTGTCCTTGAGGATGATGCTTCGGTCTCAAACCAAAATAATGATGGGAAAATGTCACTCGAGTAGGCACTTGAAGTCCCCCAGGGCTTAGAGTGAGATCTCCGAATGGAGACACTCGGTGCACTAAATAGTGCTGCAAACTAGTTATACAACCAGCATGCTCAAGAAGTCGAGATGACCAACTCAATATCATAAAAATATGCATGAATCCCAATAGCTCTCCTCCCCTCCATTTATATAGCAATTGGAGACTCCTCATGGGCTCTTCCTCTAGAAGCTTCCCTCCTACGTTGTCATGTAGTGCTTTCCAACTCATACCCTGCGCTGGTTGACTTGGTCAAACCTCTTTGAAAATATCTCCTTTCACACATGAGGGTGTGAAATATGGTTCCATAGATGATCCCTTTTAATACTAGAGGGATTTTATTTATTTTTTCATTATCTTTCGGCCTCTTTACCCAATTATTCATCTCCTTAATGAGTTTATAAAAAATTTAATGTTCCAATTTATTGAAGAAAAAATTGGAACAGTATAGTCCTCCCCTCCCAAATGTTGGTTGTCCCCAAGAAACTGCAAGGATAGAACTAAAGAATCTCCACTCAAGGCATGGAGTCTGGAATATAATGAGGAAAATATCCCTTATGTGGATCCTCCATCCCCAAGAAATCATCCAAACAAAATGAGCCACCTCCCAACAAAGCAACTCCTGAAAATCTCCTTCCACCTCAAGCTCTGGTAATGAAGGTGGGCTGAAAATTTGTACTTGGAAAGCATCATATCTTACCCCATGCTGTCCTTCTCTCCAATCATGACAAGTGTAGAGTGTATGTTGATCCTGGGTTGTAAAATTATTGCCCTCTAATGGCAAAGTGAAGAACAATCCTCCAAAGAAGGCTCCTCCAACAATGAAGAACAAGTTCGCCCAAAACAATCCATCCATGAAGAATAGGACATGGTCATCATGGAACATCCTAATGAGAGGTTTTCTAAAGGTTTTACATGATGATATATGATGCAAAAAATTTCTCACAAGGATACAGCACAATCTCATCCACTGCAACTTCAGAAAATTACATGGCAAGCAATGTCCATGATTCATCACATCTACTAAAGGACAGTAAATGGCTGAATGTAACAACAATAATACATGATCAAGCACTTGCCCATGGCTGTACAATGGATTAATATCAATCTTATGGCCCACCTCAAAAGAGAACAAATATTTGGCTGTGGTGGCCATATCTCCTCTCATGCTCCCATTAGAACATGTAGTGCAGAAATTGTGAGAATTCTTCCCACTCACGGACACATCCAGCTCATGTGTCTCCCTCATAATCAAGCCTCCCATAAAAATCTGATCTATATCAGCAAATGGAGACATGATCAACAGAAAAAGGAAGAAAATTCTAAAGGTTAGAAGTGATGCAAGAAGGTACCAACAGCTTTCCCAGTAGTGACAGTGCAGTTTTGTAAGTTGTTGCTTGATAAAAGTACATGGAAAAATGTTTCTTTTTACATGTTTATTCATGCATATCAGCAACTGAACATACATGTGACGATAAAACATTTGCCCAAGGCCACAAAAGAGATGGCTACCTCCATCATGTAGATTGGACGAATACAATTCATGGAGCAATTTGACGAGCTTTCCCTCTTGTGAAGCAATGCACTGCATAAGAATGGTAAGAGTGTGCAAATCAATGAATGTATAAGCAAGCTTCTCACCATATGCTGGAAGTAAGATGGTACATGGGTCCTTACATGAGTCCTTCATAGTGTTTTGGCATGCTATGAGGAAGAATGAACCATGTGCTGCAAAAAGATAATCCTCCTTATGCTTGAAAACCCAAGTCAAGAAGAGTATGCCATAGATGTCTCTATCATCATTACCTCTTCTTTGTTCATCAAGTGCAAAAAATATGAAGTGATTCTGGGACCTATGGGTTATGGATCCACCATATCTTTGCTGGGCACACTTCATCCATAAGTCTTTACTCCAAGGTGAAAATGCTGTGAGCTTATGCAAATAAGCTCCTGTCAATACACAACAATGTTCTTTGACATGCTTCTTGTCAAAGATTCTTCTAATAACGCTGCAAAAAATGTGGAATACTTCCCAATATGGAAGTGCTTCCCAATCATCATCAAAGACCAAGGAGATAGTGCCATCCCCTCCTCCTACAACATCATACAAAGTGTGAGAGAAAATATGCCCTTGCTCTCCCAAGCAAAGTAACAAAGTATTTTGCTGCCTCCTCATATGTCCATCATACAACTCATGTGATGAAGACACATCAACATCATGCATCCATTCTCTATGTTTCTCAATGATGCAAGTATCCTGCCATTTTTTCCCCATCCTCCCACTCTTAGGAAGAGTGTTTTCCAAGTGATGGCCAAACTCTTTCAAGAGTAACCAGCGCAGCCAAGCCTCCTGCTGCCCGGTATCATAGATCTGCAGGTAGCCACCTAGCTTCTCACTCATCAACCACATCCACTCAATCATCTGTGGATGCCTCCTTCTTCTCCTCATCTTGGTACTCCTCCCTTGAGGGCTACCATCCTCCCAAATCAAATTCCTGCCTTTTCACTCTATGGGATTTTGAAATGTAAGCTTCTCAAGGATCAATGAGACCCTACCAAGAATCAAATAGGTGGTAGGAAAAAACCTCCCATCATGTTGTGTATGGCTGAAGGGATGTCCAACACAAGCATGAGAGATGTTATCCATCCTGAGATGTCCTCCATCTTCTATCTGCTCTTGTGAGAAGGGAAGAAAAGCATTGCATTCCATGGTGTGTCTAAGTGCATCTCCAATGATATCTCTCCTTGAGACCTCCCTTCCATCCATAGTCTTCCAAAACCAATGAGGTCTTGGATCTGAAAGTAGAAGTTTCTCTTTGAGATGAGAAGAGCTCATTGATAAAGTGTCATCTTGAAGGAAGAAAAGGTTTCTTACTCCAAGATGTCTACCATCAATCTTCAAGGCTTCAAACCCCAACCTCCAATGTGATGTATAATCCAACAATGGTTCATGAGGATGATGGTTTGATTCTTTCATGAGTGTTTCCATGTTGCACAGCGTAATGCAACCAAGATGCTCTATAGTAGCAATGAGATTTGACTCTTGGTCATGCAAAAGTAAATCTCCACATTGATCAAAAGAATTTGCTGCAACAATGGAATGTGGAAATATTTTCATACCTTGATGTGCATTTGGAACTTCTTGTAGGGCTACAAGAGTCCCTTCCTCAAAAGTGTTGGCTACCCCAATTGTTGATGCATGTGGCTGCTCCTCCATGAGTGGTACAACATTATCACAAGCCTCCTCATGAGGTGATGTGATCTCTTCTTTCTTTTTTCTTTCTCCATCAAAGGTTTGGATCAATCTTTGAGTGAATTCTACAAAATTTTCCACCCTTGCATGGCTCAAGTGGCTGCACCACCAATCATAGGCTTCACCCTCCAAGTGCAACGCTGAGATTTCAACAGCTTCTTTCCCTGCTACAGGATGTAGTAGGAAAAATTCCTCCAACTTCCTCACCCAATTTGTTGCATTAGATGACCCATCAAAGGTAGACAACAAAAATTTATTTCCTTTGATTTCTTTTCTGCTGCATGGTCTCTTCTCTTCCTTTAGCTGGATGAAATGAGGAAAATATAGAGTCTCCCTGAAGGCTCTAGGTTGAGATCCATACTCAACAAGGTAATCACTGAGAATCTGATGATCCAAATATATTCCATGCTCAATATCTTCTTCTTGATGAGAATAGGAAGCACATGGTACTCCCTCTTCTTTTTCTTCAATCTTCTTGACCTCCTCAAAGGTGGATGCATTTCCTCTAGATCTGAAAATAGATGAGAATAAAGTCATATTTTTCAATGTTCTAATCTTCTTGGGCTTAGACTCACAGGGATCAGCGGATCCCTCATACATCGGAAAAGGTCACCTCCTAGTGGTATGCTGCAACTTTGAACTCTGCATGCTAGATCCCCCATTGTTCCATTCACTTTCACCCTTCCTGAGTTGACAGTAATCTTTGAAAGGAAAAGCTGCTCTGAATTCTTCTCCCATGGACTGCCATTTACGGAAATAGTCTCCAAAGGGTATATGATCATGCTGCCTCCCTGACTCACTCAGTACTGGAGGTAAGAATGTAGGCATTGTGATCCTAGTTGGCCTACTGAAGGCTGGTGAATGCTGGTCACACTGTTGTGAGATCCCCATATTTGTCACCTCTACGACCTATAGTGGGTAAGATTCTGCCTACCCTCTTTGTTCATAGAAAAATGTCCCCACAGTTTCTCTTCCAGTGTCGTAGATAACTAGCTCCGTAGGCTAAGCCAGAACTATGCTCTGATACCACTGTATTATCCCATTTCGGGAATATCTCTAGAACACGACAAAATCCAACCAGAGATGGATTAGGAGGGAATTTACCGGATATTTCTCCTCTGAAAAAGGACGAGATCCAGAGGCTACCTGGCCCTTTCCAGACTCTATCTATATAGCTGCTTGAAGAATCCGACTCAAAGTGACTTGCAGCAATATGCAAACGCATATATGAGCATACCATGAAGAGACAACATTTTACAATGAGCTGTGAGACAAGAAGATAAACATACAACCAAGAATAATGTAGCAGCAAAACAGTGTACAAGTCTTGAGGAAACAACCTCTCAAGAAAAGAAATACAAGCCTCAATAATACATGTACATGAATATGAAAGAACATTGTTATTTCTGCATAAACCCAGGCTATGAGGATGCAGTATATGATAGAATATTGCTCCTAAATGATGTAAATACATGGATATGACAATATATGGCTCAAATACAATAGGGGAGTGAAGCTCTGACCCTTAGAAACAGTAATACATCAATCCTCTAAAGGATTGGCTAAAACATACAAAATGGAAAAAATGCCGGAGTAGCTGGGCAGCTACAGCAACTCTGGAACTATAAATACGTAGAGAAGGCTGAATAAGATGAAAATATCTGAAGTAAACCTCCTCCAATGGATCTCCAAAGTGGAAGGCTGATCCTCACACTTGAGATCCCACCCTCCAATAAATCTGCAAAACCCCGCAGCAAATGCACTATGAAAATAACATAGCTATTGGAGAAAACTGTGCAATAGGGGAAAGAATATGTGTTGGCATGATGCCAAGATCTGCAAATAAGCTCTCAAGCTTCCAAAATGATCCTCCAAAGGCAGGAAAGACTCCCCCTCTGAAAAACAAGCAATGGAAAAGTTGTTGTGGAGTCTCCACGACAACAACCTACAACACAGTATTATGCTGCTACAGCAATAACATTGTCCTGGAGGATGATGCTTCGGTCTCGAACCAAAATAATGATGGGACAACCTCACCCAAGCAGGTACTCAAACTCCCCCAGGGCTGAGGGTGAGATCTCCGAATGGAGACACTCGGTGCACTAAACAGTGCTGCAAACTAGTTAAACAACTAGCTTGCTCAAGAAGTCGAGATGACCAACTCAATATCATAAACATATGCATGAATCCCAATAGCTCTCCTCCCCTCCATTTATATAGAAATTGGAGACTCCTCATGGGCCCTTCCTCTAGAATCTTCCCTCCTACGTTGTGATGTAGTGCTTTCCAACTCATACCCTACGCTGGTTGACTTGGTCAAACCTCTTTGCAAATATCTCCTTTCACACATGAGGGTGTGAAATCTGGTTCCATGGCTGATCCCTTTTCATACTAGAGGGATTTTATTTATGTTTTCATTATCTTTGGGCCTCTTTATCCAATTATTCATCTCCTTAATGAGTTTAGACAAAATTTAATGTTCCAATTTATTGAAGAAAAATTTGGAACATTACAAACCAACACAGCAACACCACCATTGATGAATAACATTTCATATCTAGAAAATTGAAAAAAAAAATGTTGAAAACATGTTAGTGAAGTTAAATTTTACCTTGGTTCTACAAATATTTTGAAAACTTCTCAAAATATAGCACTATGAAAATATGTATGGGCATTACGTATACCAGGTAATGCATAGCTTCATGCTGTAGGAATTCCATGGTGAACCCCCATTCATTGAGTAAAATCGGCTGGCCTATGGAGTGAAGCAAAACTGCATTTTCCCAAACATGAATTTGATGTGTATCGGTCCCACAGGAACCTGAAATGTAACATTATTTATGACTACAGTTATTGAGAAACCATACATCAACTCCTCGACATTCCATGCAGAGAAATATTCTCAGACATATATATTACATCACAAGAACAATATTGATTTTCTAAATTGCATTGGTCAATCACCTTTTAGGTGTTTTTTATGGTATCAAAAAACAAATATGTAGTCACAAAAACAATCATGGCACCAATCTTCCAAATTTAAAGGCCTTTTAGGTGCTTCTGCTCATTAGGGTTATATACATATAGTTTGTGTGTTTTTTTTCAAAGTTTGTTCTAAAACTAGGAGGCATGTTCAAAAGTACATTTGAAAATAGTGTTTCAGTGGTGTCAATACATGTACCTTCATTAAATATTCCTCCTCTTGCTGCTATATTTGTTACTGCGTCAGTGTAATGTATTGATCACTACTTATTCCTTCATTCATTTTCAAATGATAATTGCCTTGATGAGAGGAAAACTGAGCAGCTGGCACGACAGAAGAGTAGGTTTCACCAACATTGCCTAAGGATTTATTTAGACCTATCATTCTTACTCCTTTCTGAGCCAGATTTAGAGGTCTCTCCAGAGTGAAGATGGTGTTTTCGTTGCTTTGTTCTGGAATTTTTTTTTTGAAACCAATAGAAGACACTAGCGTCCCAAGTTTCTCAGAACTCTTGTAGCTGAGCTATGATTCTTTCTATTTCATCTCTCGTAGGGTTTTTCACCCCAGAGTTAAACATGGAATCTAAAATATGGATCTGTTCTGGTTTTGGATTCCATTTGGGCTTTAATTCCCACTACCTCCTCTCCCATTCTATGATGATATGCCTACACAAAATATAGCTATCAGAAATTTGTTCCGCAACTTTCAATTAGATTTAAAATAATTCTCAGGTGAACTCATATTATTGAGCATTTTATCGGTTCATTAATTTGGCTCACGGTTGAAAGCAGTGAGAAATTATATTAAGAGGAAAACTTAGACCAATAAAGTAAGTTATCCCTGATAAAAATGTGTACCTAGAGTTTAGTTTGACCCTGAAATTTCATTGCCCGAAGAAAAAGGTCAAATTTAATTCCACCAAAACCCAGTTGTTGTTAAAGGATTTTTGTATAGATCCAATAGGATTCTCTTATTCATCTAAATAATTTTCTAACTCTAATACTGAATATGGGACATAAAGAATTATATTTCATTTATTGGTTGTTGAAGTTGTATTATTTAGGCTTCATATTTAATTTCCATTTATAGGAGGTGGAGAAGGTAAGAGCGGGCACATTAATCTCCAAGAAAATTCAGCCCAGGAAATATCTTGTAATTATTGTTTTCACAATGATGCTATAACAAAAACATAGAAGGAGAGGCTTGGAGGTACAGTGTATGGTCACCTTCATGATATTGCCTCTAGCCTAAAATCGCTCGAGGATTTGAAGCTTCACCCCATGGAATCTGAGATGTTGAGGGATTTTCCTTGGACAAACTAGGCCAAGGGATATTGAGATTCATGTTGACTAGAAGCAGACGTACTATCAGTGTTGACTCTTCCACCCTCAAAAATTGAAACTGAAATCACAAGAACCTCAAATCATGTTCCAAATTAGTCACTATTGCTGAACGAAGGGCATGAGTCAAAATCTATATATTGTCATTGGATGCACAACTAGCACAAAACTATATATTGTATTGTACAAAAAACTATGCTAGGTAATGGCTATTGTTGGAAATAATCCCAACTGAAAATTGAGGAAATAGTACAGAGATATCAATTTTGATTTGAAGTAGAAGGATGGGTGAGCAAGAACACAATTTCCGAGCAAAGAGGGAAAATTTTTAAGTTTCTTTTACTCAATTTGTGCATTCAATTTTTGGTTTAATTCTCCTGCAAACAGCCGCATTTCTACAACCTCTTAGATGCGAAAAATTGTGGTCTGAACCACGCAAACCCCCGCAATAACTTATTCACCTAACGAAATTAATTTACCATGCCATACTATTTGAATTCAAAACCTCCCACATCATCCTCTTGTGGACCCCGCCAGTCCACGTCATCTGTCCATCGTCCAATCAAATGATATCGCAAGCCCCGATGCTTACGTTACCACACTTCGCAATCGTGTGATTGCACAACCCCACCACTGACAACTCAACCTCTAGCAGCCAATAGCACTTCATCACATCAATAAAAAACCCAGTTAACTCGCACATTTTTTGATGCAATAAACCATCGCAAAGTATTTCACCGTTCACTTATCGCATCGTTTGACGTTGACATCAGGGGACACGACTCCTCATGCGATAAACCTATCGCATTCATATTTGTAATGTTTTTGTTATATGGTTTGTAATTCCGTAGTGACATAATTTTCATTTCATATAATTTTTAGACTTAGGTTATATTTTTTATTTAATATTGTGGCTACGGCCTATTGTAAACACACACACACACACACACACATATCTGTGTGTGTGTGTGTGTTTTTGCTCACGGAAGTAGCAATATAGTGTATGAGCAGAGAAGTGCAGTGTGAGAGTAGTGAATAGATAGAGAAGAATAGGCAGTGGAGCAGAGAAAGAGAAATCCAGAACAATAGTTCTGAAGATTGAAGAATGTATTACCTAAAAGTTTGTTAATGAAAAACAGAGTTTCACTCCACACTGTGTCTTTGTATTGAATTAATGTTCCATCTTCAGTCTTGTTAATGTATTTCTCTGTGTTACAGAGGAAAATAAATTCATTTGTATTGTGTTAAGGATTTATCAAAAAATCTGACATGGTATCAGAGCTAGTCTAGGCTCTTAGAAGTTGCTGAAGAAGCTGAAACAGAAGAAGACTGTTGAAGCATTTATCCAGCAGAGTGAAAGTTTTAAGCAAGTCAGGTATTTGCAACATAATATTTACTGTTTGTTTAAAATATACAATAGAGTTACTTATTATTTAAAAATACAGTCCAGGGAGCTGTAAAAAGGAGTGTTAAGAGTCAGATTTTACCTCTCCAGCAGTGAGAAAGTTTTATTTAAGTTACAGAGACAAGATTTATAGTTCTTTACAGTAAAGAATGGCATGAACTAGCACAAGCACGAGTATTTTAAATACTCAACTCCCACATTCAATGGGAAGAACTATGATTATTGGGAAATTACAATGAGAGCCCTGTTTTCATCTCAAGACTTATGGGAAATAGTTGAAGATGGATTTGAAAAACCAACTGATGCAGATAAGTATAATGCCTTAACAAGGACAAAAAATGATTCGCTGAAGAGTAATAATAAGAAGGACTTAAAATCCCTCTTATATCTCTATCACGCAGTGAATAAAATTATATTTCTAAGAATTGCAGCAGCAAAGAAGTCTAAGGAGGTATGGGATACCCACTAGGCATCCTATCAAGGTATGGAGAAAGTAAAGATAACAAAGCTTCAAGAAATGAGAAGAGAATTTGAAGTTATTTGCATGAAAGTGTTTGATAGCTTAAACTCATTCTTCACACTATTGATTGGGTTGTTTACCCAAATGAGATCTCATGGAGAGACAGTAGAATAGAGAAAAATAGTGGAAAAAATATTGAGAAGTTTACCATTAAGATTCAATGTGATAGTCACTACTATTGAAGAGACAAAGGATCTCTCGGGATTTACGGTTGATGAGCTTCATGCATCTTTGATGAAACATGAAGAAAGGATAAACATAATAGAAAAATAATATTTAGAGCATACCTTCAAGACCCAAATGTCCTTTGGAAGAGGAAGAGGTCAAGGCAGATCAAATTACAGAGGAAGAGATAGAGGTAGAAGCCAGAACAAACGAGGAAGAAATAGCCCTGCAAGTACAAGTGGAAGGGGCAAAAACCAAAATCAGAATCAGAGTCAAGGCAACAGCCAACAAGGAGCAGAAAATAAAGAACATGGACAAAGGTATGATAAATCCCAAGTCCAATTTCATTATTTTAAGAAGTATGGGAATTATGCCAATGAATTTAGGAAGAAACATAGTGACATGGGTAATAGACCCAATGCTAACTTTACTAAAGAAACTCAGAGTCAAGAATTTTTTTTTCTAGCATGTAATATGGCTCAAGAGAAGAATGAAGATATATGGTTTCTAGCTTCAGGATAAAGAAACCATATGAATAGAAACATGTCAATGTTTTCCACATTAGATGAAAATGTGAAGTCTCAAGTAACATTGGGAACAAACAGGAAATTCTCTGTCATGGGTAAAGGCAGAGTGATTGTTTTAACAAGAAAAGGAGAAAGGAAATCCATATCTAATGTATACTATGTACCTGGTATGAAGTGTAACCTTTTGAGCATTTAACAGCTCATTCAAAAAGGCTACAATGTATTATTTGAACATGATGTTTGTACCATCATGGATAAACCACAAAGAAATCAACGAATTGCACAAGTGAAGATGACAAGTAACAAAATGTTTCCTCTCAAAATGAGAGGAGATTTGAAGAAAGGAGTTGCAATGGTAGCTGTGACACAAGAGACATTCCAAAAGGAAGCCAAGGATGAAACTAGCTATGGCACTTGATATTTGGACATCTCAACTTTGGAGGCCTAAATTTATTACATAGAAAGGGAATGGTAAAGGGATTATCATTGATTGAAAAGCCAGACAACCTTTGTGAAGGCTGCATCTTGAGAAAACAACAAAGAGAAAGATTTCCATCAAGAAAGAGCATAAGGGAAAAATTACCCTTAGATATAGTCCATTCAGATTTGTGTGGACCAATGAAAACACCATCTTTAGGAGGCAACCACTATATGTTAACTTTTATTGATCATTACACAAGAAAACCATGGGTGTATTTCTTGAATATGAAGAGTGAAGTATTTGAGAAGTTCTGCCACTTTAAATCTCTTGTTGAGAATCAAAGTGGGCAGCACATAAAAGTTTTGAGGAATGACAGAGGAGGAGAGTATATCTCCAAATATTTTTTGCATTTTTGCAGAGAGAATGGAATTCACAAGAAATTTAGAGCAATGTATGCACCACAACAAAATGGAGTTTCTAAAAGGAAAAACAGAACCATCATGGATATGGTAAGAAGCATGTTGAAGGAAAAACATTTTCCAAATGCATATTGGGCTGAAGTTGTACATTGTGTAACATATATTTTGAATAGATGCCCGACAAAGAGTGTCATGAACATAGTTACAGAAGAAGAATAGAGTGGCATAAAACAATTTGTCACCCAAATGAGAATATTCGGTTCTGTGGCTTATGCACACATTCTGGATTAGCTGAGAAAGAAGTTGGAGAATAAGGGGTAGAAATGCATATTTTTTGGATACAGTGAAGAATCAAAGGCATACAGATTGTATAACCCATCCACCAAGAATTTTATTGTAAGCAGAGATGTATAGTTCATTGAAGAAGAAGCTTGGGATGGAAGCATTGAGAAAACAACGAATGTAAAAACTTGTTTGTCTGAAGAAGATGATGAGGAAGAAATGGAAGAAATAAATCCCTCATTAACAACACCTCCTCCACCAACACAAGCACAACAAGGGACACCACAAGATGGTATGATAACACCCTTCAGAAGTGATGAAAGTGCTTCTCCAAGTACAACACAAGGAGCATATGTGAGTGCTTATACAAGCACAAGTTTAGAAAGTGAAGGAAGAACCAGATTTATAAGCTTAAAATAAATCTATGAGCACGAGGAAAATAATTAAGGTATAAACTCTTTATTTTCTTTGTATTGTAGTGTAGAAGATCCTACTCATTTTGAAGAAGCGGTAAAATATAAGAAATGGATAGATGCTATGGATGAAGAAATGAATGCAATAGAGAAGAAAAAAACATGGGAATTAGTTGATCTCCAAAAAGGTAAGGAAGTAATTGGAGTAAAATAGGTTTATAAGACCAAGATTAATGCTGAAGGAAAGAATGAAAGGGACAAGGCGAGAATTTTTGTCAAAGGCTACAAGCAACAACAAGGAAGAGATTATGAAGAAAATTTTGCACGAGTTGCAAGAATGGAAATAGTAAGAGAAGTGTTGTCCATAACAGTAGAACATAAATGGAAAGTTTATCAAATGGATGTGAAATCAACATTCCTAAATGGAGTATTGATGGAAGAGGCTTATGTTGAACAACCTCAAGGCTATGAGAAAGAAGGCCAAGAGTACAAGGTATGCAAGTTCAAGAAAGCTCTATATGGTTTGAAACAAGCACCAAGAGGATGGTACAGTAGAATAGATGCCTATCTACTGGAAAATGGGTTTGAGAAATGTGAAGGAGAACACACATTGTACATCAAATAAAAATATGGTAAGATGCTCATTGTTGTTTTATATGTTGATGATGTGATATTCACAGGTAATGATGCTTACTTCATTGAAAATTTTAAGACATTCATGAAAGATGAATTTGAGATGACTGATATGGGAATGCTAAGATACTTCTTAGGAATAGAAGTAGAGAAAAATGAAAATGAAAATTTTTCTTTCTCAAGAAAAATATGTGAAAGAAGTTTTGGAAATATTTAACATGCAAGATTGCAAGGTAGAAATAACTCCTACAGTGATGGGATTGAAGTTGAACAAGGAAGAAAATAGCAAGGATGTAGATCCAAGTTTGTACAAGAGCATAGTTGGCAGCCTTATGTATTTGATTGCAACTAGGCCTGATATTATGCATGCCATAAGTTTAATTTCCAGATTCATGGAGAAGCCAAAGGAGACACATTGGTAAGCAACAAAAATAATTCTAAGGTATGTCAAAGGAACGAAGGGGTATGGTATTCCATACACCTCTTCTGAAAATTTTGAGTTAATTGGATATACTGATAGTGATTGGGCTGGAAGTATAGATGAAAGTAAAAGTACCTCTAGATATGTTTTTCACTGAGGATCAGGAGTCATTTCATGGGCTTCTAAGAAATAGCCAATTGTGGCTTTATCAATAGAAGAGGCAGAGTATGTGGCAGCTACAGCAGCAACATGTCAAGCAGTATGGATGAGAAGAATGTTGAGAGATTTGTGCCATGGATAGGTAAAAGGCACAACAATTTATTGTGATAATAGCTTAGCAATATCCTTATCCAAGAATTTAGTGTTTCATAAAAGAAAAAAACACATTGATGCAAAGTATCATTATATCAGGGAATTGGTAAAAAATGGAGAAGTTTTTTTACAGCATTATAGAACAAAGAAACAATTTGCAGATATTTTGACAAAACCATTGGGGAATTTTTTTTTAATTATCTCAAAAAATGTCTAGGAATGCAAGATGGAAGTAGTTGTGATTAAGGGGGAGTGTTGGAAATAACCCCAACTGCAAAGAGATGTCAATTTTGATTTGAAGTAGAAGGATGGGAGTAGCAGAATTTAAATTTTGAGCAGCAGCAAATTTTTAAGTTTCTTGCACTCAACCTATGCATTCAATTTTTTGTTCAATTCTCCTACAAACAGCCGCATTTCCACAGCCCCTCGGATGTGAAAAATCATATTCTAAACTACACAAACCCCCACCATAACTTATTCACCTAATCACATTGATTTACTACGCCCTACCGTTTGAATTCAAAACCTCCCATGTCATCCTCTTGTGGACCCCGCCAGTCCACGTCATCTATCCATTGTCCAATCAAATGATATCGCAATCCCCAATGCTCACGTCACCACTCTTTGCAATCACGCGATAGCGCGACCCCACCGCTGACAACTCAACTTCCAGCAGCCAATAGCGCTTCTTCGTATCAATTCGAAGCTCAGTCATCTCGCATAGTTTTTGATGTGATAAAACATCACAATGTCTTTTTCCATTCACTTATCACATCGTTTGATGCTGACGTCAGGGGAGACGACTCCCCATGCGATAAAACTATCGCGTTCATACTTGTAATGTTTTTGTTATATGGTTTGTAATGTCGCAGGGATATAATTTTCATTTCGTATAGTTTTTAGACTTAGGTTATAGTTTTTATTTAATATTGTGGCTACGACCTATTGTAAAAATAAATATATTTGTATCTGTTTGCACGCAGAAGTAGCAATATAGTGTATGAGCAGAGAAGTGCAGCATGAGAGTAGTGAATAGACAGAGAAGAATAGGCAATGGAGTAGAGTGAAAGAGAAATCCAGAACAACAGAGTTGAAGAATGAAGAATGTATTAGTGTAAAGTTTGTTAATGAAAAACAAAGTTTCACTCCACACAGTGTCTATGTATTGAATTAATCCTCCATCTGCGGTCTTGTTAATGTATTTATCTGTATTAAAAAGGAAAATAGATTCCTCTATATTGTGTTAAGGATTTATCATAAAATCCGACAGCTATCTCTATTGACAAATGACAGAAGCTGGAATATGGATAATTTATTCAAAAAGTATTAATTTGAAGCCATGAGTTGTTCCAAGGTCATTAAATGATTGAATTTGATTATCCTAAAAGTCAAATTACAGCAAGTCGTTTCGCTGCACGAGGTAGCTCCATAAATGAAAATTAGTATCTGAAAACGAGCATAATGTTGTAAACGCGCATAGATGTAAGTACAATTTCTATATTTGAGGCCACTACCGCCCAAGGAGGCCAATTGGAGCATGGGAAAGGAGAGAGATTAAAGTGATATATTGAATTTCAAATGCGTCAAGCCATTTTATGGGCTTCATGTGAATTTGTGGCCAACTATGGTTATAACCTCCATTCGTAAATTGGAGAGGCGAGAGAATAATGCTATATTGCAAATTTGAAGTGCCTCGAATTAATTTCTGTGTCTCATGTGAATTTCCAACAAATATGTGGCCAACCATGTTTAGAACAGTCAGCAATACAGAACCTATTGTGGCTATACTTGAGTGCACACATAATCATTTTAATATGACATATTTAGGTGATCTTCTTTGATAGCTAGTTCCCCAATGTGATGGCATTGGTAGTTTGGATATTGTTATCACTATCTGGAATCATAGAAATAAAGCTATGTTGTTATCAGTGTGTGAAATTTCATAAGTGAAACCAAAGGTTAAATGGATGGTGCAGAATGAAGATATACATCACCCTTATCAGAAATTAGGATTTTTTTAATAAAAACAATAGGTTAATATTTTTGAACAGTTTTTGTTTATAAAATAGTAATTACTATTTTTTTACAATATATATTTTATAAAATATTTTTTTATATTAAATTGATTAGAAATATAGTTGTTTATTTGAATTTTACTATTTGAAAATTTGAAAATTGTAAGTGCTAATGATGACTTGAGTATTATATTCTTCTTGTTTTATGAAACCAAGGCTTTATATTAGTCAAAAACTAATTTATTTGGACTTACATAGATTTAAAAAATAACCCTAGAAAATGTATCTTGTGAGAAAACTACACCAATGAATCACACAAAGAGAATATTGAATCCCATTAAACCCAAAAACTCCATCCCATATTACGTGCCAAAGCCACAATTTGCATTTAACATTATCTAAGAGTCCTAAAAAAGAACACATTGTCTAAATATAGACGGCATTTAACATTATCCAATAGTCCTAAAAAAGAACACATTGTCTAAATACAGATGACCTTCCAACCTTCAAACCTTGGAGAGGCTACCCAAAATACATATAGCTATACAAAATTTTCACAACCCATCGACAAGATAACTCCACCATGAAAACCAACCAATAAAATCAACAAACTATAAGTGTCCATTGAACACAGAGCAAGAGGACTAGAGAGAGTGTTTAGTGGGCTAATTAGAGTTATTGGGTCTTGTGAAATACTAAGAGAACTTAGTTAGAGTCATTCACTATTTTGAAATATATGTAAGAATTCATTGAGCCAAATTAGCTAGGTCATTTGTGGTATTATTTTACTTCACTTTATATCTTTTGTGGTATTAATTTACTTCAATTGATATCTTAATTAGGTTAGGTTAGATTTCTAAAATTTTAATTGGTAGATATGTCACTTAACATCCTTGAAATAATGAGAAGTTTGTCTCTTGTAGCTTGCCTGCAAATAAGGATTTTGTAAAAGTTTTAGGGAACAATAAACACTTGACTATGTTATACAGTATTTAACACCCTGTATGTTTGGATCTAAAAAAACTTGTAAATTTAATGTCCTTTTTGTTTAGATCTAAAGAATATTGTAAATGTAAAATTTTTGGGGAACAATAAAGGCGTGACTCTGTTTCAGAGTATTTAATGCCATATATGTTTGGATCTAATGAATCTAGTCAAGGTTTTGAGGAGAAATAACAACATTCCATATTGAGTGTCAAAGATCCAACTTATGTTTATTATTCACCAATGAAGTTGTTTAGTGAGGTAGAGGAATTGCCAAGAAGGTCAAAAGTGGTTGAAATTCGGGAAAAAATTAAGAAATATTATGGTAGCATTTCTTGAATAATGTGATTTATGGTGGAAATAGATTCAACACCATAAAAAACCTCAAGGGCACCCAAAATATTGAAATTTGATAGCTTTTAGATTTACATAAATCCCGGATTTTATTAAAATCTTGTCAGAATTTCCATGATTTTCAAGAAAAGAAGCAAAGTGGTTAGAGTACCACTTCAAAAATTGTTTTAACTATCATTTAATGTCAAAGTTTAATGAATGTTTATTATAACTTATCTACATCTAAAATACAAATAGTTTCATATTTCAATAATATAAATTATATGTAATCATATTTGAACATATCTAAATAACCCCTTTCCCAATATTAAGAATTTAATAAATGTCTAATTCCCATTATGTAAATAAATATTTTATCATCTAAATAAACTTAAACCATTATCATAAATTTTTTAATTCTCATATTTCGAAATCAAATCTTATTGTGAAGTATAACAAAAATTATAATTTCTATATGGAAAAACTTTTAAATGCAAAGCATTTGCTTTCTTCTTACATCCAAACATTTGTATGGGAGTAATCATTTGGCCATAGACTACCTGCACTAGAAAGATATATAATTAATTTCTATACAAATTTGAGTTAAAATAAAAAATTACATCTTCTTAAATTTGAAATGAAAATAATTTCATTTTTTTTTTAAATTTAAAATGTATGGAAATTTTTAATCATGTATTTTAATCATTATTGTTTTGGTATTATTTTTATTTAAATAATCATTTAAAATTATTAACATTAAAAGAAATTAGTTTGTAAAAAAATCTTATCATTTTGTGATTATTGAATTCATTCCTATATGTATTACATATTTATTAAAGTTATGATTTAATAGTGGATATTGTGAAGAAAATGCTATTGCAATTTGAATCAATCACATGCTCTTGCCCTTTCGGTTTATGAAAAACACCTATCAATATTTTTGATCTTATGAACAAAATAATATAATCTATAAAAAATAATAAGTAATATAAATTAATTTAATATCTTTTATATATTAACAAAATAATTTAATTGATTTGATTCCATACTTACATAATAAGCAAAAACAAATTTATATATAAAAAAAGTTATTATAAAGTGAAATATGGAATGAGATGATTGCAATTTGAATCAATATTTGGGCTTATAAAAAGTATTTATCAATATTCTTGATCTTATGAACAAAATAATATTATATATAAAAACTAATAATTGACATAAAATAATTTAATAGCTATTATTAACAAAAAAATTTAATTGATTTGATTTCATACTTATATAACTAGCAAAAACAAATTTATATTAAAAAAATGATTAGAAAGTGAAATGTGGTATTTTTATCCTATAATATGAATATTAAATTTATGATATTTATTTTTTATTAGAAAAACTGAAATACAAATTAAAAACCATTTTCATTTTACAAATTAAAGACATCTATAGTTTAATTCCTTTTATTGTACTGATTATAATTTACAAATTATGAAAATCTCATCTAATATTCTTCATTTATTAATATAATTATTTTAAAAATAAATAACTTGATAATGAAGTATTTTCACAATCTTCAAATAAAAATTTACTTAATATTCTCGATGTGATCATTACATAAACAAAACCATTTCACTTTCACTATATGATTTTCTTTAAATTTATTTTGAAATATATTTGATAATTAAAAAAAAACTATATAGCATATTATTGTATTTATATTAAAGTATTAGGTGGTCAAGAAGATATTTTTAAAATTCTCTTGCAGCAAATAATAATAATAATTATTATTATTATTTCTTTTATAATATTATTAATATATATATATTTTTATTATTTAAAGAATAAAAATCTAGCAGGAATTTATTGAAAAGAGAAGTTTGATCGCTAACTTTGTACAATCCAAGTGCTCTAGGGGTTTTTGAGGGTGCTAAGTCGATATATAGAAAAAAAAACCAGTTTAAATAACAAAACCAAAATTTTACCTCAAATTTTTACACGTGATTCAGACACTAGAACTCCAAAAATTCGCACCAAAAACATGAAGAACGTGAGTCAAAATCTATATATTGTCATTGGATGCACAAATAGCACACATCTATATATTGTATTGCACAAATAACTATACCACGTAATGGCTATCCCTATTGACAAATGACAGAAGCCGGAATATGGATAACTTGTTCAACAAGTATTCATTTTAGGCCGTGAGCTGTTCCAAGGTCATTAAATGATTGAATTTGATTATACTAAAAGTCAAATTACAGAAGGCCGTTTGGCTGGACGACGTAGCTCCGTAAATGAAAACGGGTATCCGAAAACCAGCATAATGCCGTAAACGCGCATGATGTAAATACATTTTCTGTATTCAAGGCCACTGCCGCCCAGGGAGGCCAATTGGAGCATGGAAAGGATGGAGATTAAAGTGATATATCGAATTTCAAATGCGTCGAGCCATTTTAGGTGCTTCATTCGAATTTGTGGCCCACTATGGTTATAACCTCCGTTCGTAAATGGGAGAGGCGAGAGAATAATGCTATATTGCCAATTAGAACTGCCTCGAACCAATTTCTGTGTCTCATGCAAATTTCCGGCAAATCTGCGGCCAACCATGTTTTAGAACCGTCAGTAATACAGAATCTTTTGTGGCTATACTTGAGCACGCATAGAATCCCTTTACTATGACAGATTTAAGCGATCTTCTTCGATAGCTAGTTCCCCAACATGATGGCGTTGGCAGTTTGGATATTGTGATCACTATTTGGAATCACAGAAACAAAACTATGTTGTTATCAGTATGTGCAATTTCATAAACGAAACCAAAGGTTAAATGGATGGTGCAGAATGAAGATATACATCAGCCTTATCAGAAATTAGGATTTTTTTAATAAAAACAATAGGTTAAGATTTTTGAACGGTATTGGTTTATAAAATAATTATTATTATTTTTTAACAATATATATTTTATAAAATGTTTGTTTATTTGAATTTTACTATTTAAATATTGTATTTGAAAATGGTAAGTGCTAAAGATTATTTCAGTATTATAAATAAATACTAATAAAATTATATTATATATATATATATAAAAAGATAAAGTATTTTTCTTCTTGGTTTATGAAACCAAGCTTTTATATTAATCAAAAATTAATTTATATAAATTTACTTAGATTTAAAAAATAACTTTAGAAAATGTATATTGTGAGCAAACTACACTAGTGAATCACACAAAGAGAATCTTGAATCCTATTAAACCCAAAGACACCATCCCATATTATGTGCCATCCCATATTACGTGCAAAAGGAAGAATTTCCCCTTAACATTATCCAATAGTCCTAAAAAAGAACACATTGTCTAAATACATACGACTTGACAACCTTAAAAGCCTTGAGAGGCTACCCAAAATACATATATCTATACAAAATTTTCCCAACCCATCCACAAGATAACTCGACCAAGAAAACCAACCAATAAAATCAACCAACTATAAGTGGCCATTGAACATAGAGCAAGAGGACTAGAGAGAGTGTGTAGTGGGCTACTTAGAGTTATTGGGTCTTGTGAAATACTAAGAGAACTTAGTTAGAGTCATTGACTATTTTGAAATACATGTTTGACTATTTTGAGATATATGTAAGAAGTCATTGAGCCCAATTAGCTAGGCCATTTGTGGTATTATTTTACTTCTCTCTATATTTTTTGTGGTATTATTTTACTTCACTTTATATCTTAATTAGGTTAGGTTAGATTGCTAAAATTTTAATTGGTAGATATGTCACTTAACATCCTTGAAATAATGAGAAGTTTGTCTCTTGTAGCTTGCCTGCAAATAAGGATTTTGTAAAAGTTTTAGGGAACAATAAACACGTGAGTATGTTATCGAGTATTTAACACCCTGTATGGTTGGATCTAAAAAATCTTGTAAATTTAATGTCTTTTATGTTTGGATCTGAAGAATATTGTAAATGTAAAAATTTTAGGGAACAATAAAGGCATGGCTCTATTACAGAGTATTTAATTCCCCATATGTTTGCATCTAATGAATCTAGTAAAGGTTTTGAGGAGGAATAACACCACTTCATATTGAGTGTCAAAGATTCAACTTGTATTTATTATTCACCAATGAAGTTGTTTACTGAGGTAGAGGAATTTCCCAGAAGGTCCAAAGTGGTCAGAATTTTGGAAAAAGTTAAGAAATCTTATCGTAGCATTTCTTGAATAATGTGATTGATGGTGGAAATAGATTCAGCATCATTAAAAACCTCAAGGGAACTCAAAATATTGAAATTTGATAGCTTTTATATTTACAAAAATCCTGGATTTTATTAAAATCTTGACGGAATTTTCATGATTTTCAAGGAAAGAAGCAAAGAGGTTAGAGTACCGCTTCAAAATTTGTTTTAACTATCATGTAATGTCAAAATTTAATGAATGTTTATTATAAATTATCTACATTTAAAATACAAATAATTTCATATTTCAATAATAATATCTATATGTAATCATATTTGAACATATCTAAATAATCCCTTCCCGATATTAAGAATTTAATAAATTTCTAGTTCCCACCATGTAAATAAATATTTTATCATCTAAATAAACTTAAACATTATCATAAATGCCTTAATTCTCATATTTGGAGATCAAATCCTATTGTAAAGTATAAAAAAAATTATAATTTCTATATGGAAAAACATTTAAACCAAAAAAATTGCTTTCCTTTTACATCCAAATATCTATATGGAAGTAATCATTTGGCCATAGACTATCGGCACTAGAAAGACATATAATTAATTTCTATACAAATTTGAGTTAAAATAAAAATTTACATCTCCTTAAAGTTAAAATGAAAATAATTTCATTTTTTTAAATTTAAAATGTATGGAGATTTTTAATAATATATTTTAATCATTTTTGTTTTGATATTATTTTTATTTTAATAATCATTTAAAATTATTAATATTATAACAAATTAGTTTATAGAAAAAGCTTATCATTTTATGATTATTGAATTCATTCATATATGTATTACATATTTATCAAAATTATGATTTAATAGTGGATATTGTGAAGCAAATGCTAAGTTGTGGTTGATTCGTATTCTCTTCATAAAGGATAGATATGATGATTGCAATTTGAATCAACCACATCCACTTGCCCTTTGGGTTTATAAAAAACACCTATCAATATTTTTGATCTTATAAAAAAAATAATATAATCTATAAAAAATAATAAGTGACATAAATTAATTTAATAGCTTTTATATACTAGCAATTGCACCATCAATAGATGTCGCAAAGGAAACGTCATAATATTATTAAAGAGATCTAATAGTTGCTAAGCAAGATATGTGTAGTGAAATCGATGCCTATATTATTCTATGACTGTAGAAAGGATGAAACTTAATTTGTATGGTAAAAGGATGCAACTTCAATGACCTATTAGAACATTTGAAAATTTAAAAGCATAAATAACTTCAATTATATATTGAAAAGATGGAAATTCAGTAACATATCAGAACACAAGGAGAATTTGAATGCATTTGAATTGCATAATGTAAGTCAATGGAACATTGTATATTGAAAAGATGGAAATTCAATAACATCTCAGAACACAAGGAGAATTTGAATGCATTTGAATGCATAAACTACTTGAGAATAATGTAAGTCATTTGGAACATTCAAATATTAGTAGTTGGGCCATCCCACACACCATCACTGTAAATTGTAAAGTGTAAATTGAAAAGAATGAACACATGGAGAATTTGAATGCATAAATGATTAGTTGAGAATAATGTAAGTCATTGGAACATTTAAAGATTAGTAGTTGGGCTATCCCACACTCCTCCACTGCAAATTGCAAAGTGTAAATTGAAAATATTGAACAACATTGTAATTGGAAAATGAAAAAATAAATTATCATTTACTAATACAAGTTCTCATGTGTAAACACTTAGAACTCTCTTTCAAAAAGAAGTTGGAGCATAATTCAGTTCCATATATATGATAGTGTACAAGTTTAACATAAGCAGTAGGGACTAGGTGGAGAAGAGTGCTCTCATAGTCAATTTTATCTTCCAACAGACATCCCTTTATATTCTTCTCAACAAAACACAAGTAGTATTTTTCTACACTACAAACATAATTTTTTTGTTTCAAACCTCATCTAAACTTCCTAATAAGACAGAATGGTGGACTAACTTCGGGACGATAAGAGGGCCCTTATTACAAATATAAGCCTGAAAGCACAACAAAAGAATTGTTGGAAAGAGGATGGCATGTGACCCTGGTGTAGACAATTAGCAGATAGTCAAGTTTCAATTGTACCCATGATAGCACTTGTGATGATAATAGCTCGTTCTCTCGGCTCTCTCTACTTCGCGAACATCGAAATCTGCTCTGTCATATGCTCTCTTTACTCCGCGGACCTGGACATATGTTCTGTCATATGCTCTCTCTGTTCTACAAACATTGTCATATGCTCTATCATATGCTTTCTCTATTACATGGACATTGGCATCTAGCCTATCATATGATCTCTCTGCTCCACAGACTTGTTCTACTCTGTCATGTGTTCTCTCTTCTCTGTCGTGTGCTTTCTCTACTTCTTGGAAATGGACATGGACATATCCTCTTTCATGCACTGTCTCTCTTTCATGTGCTCCTCTTACTCTTTCCTGCACACCTTTTTCTCCCTCGTATGTTTCTACTTCATCTTCATCTGCAAAAAACTCCTCCTCTGGTTCTTCCTACCCTTCCTTCTCTTCCTTGTCCTCATCCTGCAAGTAAGGGGCTAGAGTCTTCGGTGCGGGCAATGGCACCTTTGCCTCTTATATTATTTTCACTATTTCATCAATAGGTTGGGCTGGATTGTTATAATCATCGTGTATGTAGCTCCCATCAGCCCCTTCCATGAGCTCCCTCAGCAAGTTCTTCAAGAACCATGGGGGCTGCCGTATGTGACTGATGGTGTCTCTATATATGCAAATTTGGTGCATTAAAACAAAATTATACTAGAGAAGGCAACAACTACTCTCAAGGCCGCAAAATTTAATTGAAAGGAAAAGCCAAATTTAATATATATATATATATATATATATATATATATATATATATATATATATATATATATATATATATATATATATATATATATATATTACCTTGAGTGGATTAGACAACTTGTAAAAGAGCCCCAATTTGTTTTTGTTGGATGTCAACAAACTCAGTTTTAGCTTTCACTTCCTGTAGCAAAAGGGTAATTTCGTCTTTCATCCAAACAAACTATACCTTTTGAAGCTTCATTCTGAATAAGTTTTAATTCAGTCTAGGATTCTAAATCAATATCTGTTGTGGTTTGGGAACTGACAATATGTTCCTGCGAATTCAACCTCTGACCTAATAGGTCTATTAGGGTGAAGGGCCATAAAGTTCACATGCTCATATCGGTCATTCAATACATATGATTGATGTACTCCTTGCTATTTTAGATCTCACCTCTATCTCAGCATGGCAGAGTCAGAGGTCTATGATGACATAGCAAGAAGCTTGTTTCCATTATAAAGATCTTTTTCATTATTAAATTTCACACAAAAAATTTTAGACAAAAGAAGAAATTGAACCAGCAAATATATTCAATAAACTCTTCATAAAAGAAGAAACTAAAACAACAACATATCCAGTAGCAGTCTTAGGTGGACTTGGTTCTAAGTAAAATAAAAATAAAAATAAAAAGTAAAATCAGAAACTAAAGGTTTAAATAGTGTTGAAGAATGTAAGAACATTGAAATCGACATCTTTCAATAATCAAAGGAAATATGGAGTTAATATGAATCTATAAATTACTCTATAAATTTAGTGTTGAATATTTAGAATTTATGGTGAATTTTTAATAGCAGTAGAGGATTTTTTGTTGTAGCAATGAAATCACAACCTTCCCATTTGGGCTTTTTTGATTGGGTTTTACTATAGAAATCAAACCAGAAACTTCCAATTTGGAATTTTTTTTGGTTGGGGATTACTGTAGGAATCAAACCAGAAACTTTCAATTTCGACTTTATTGGTTGGAGATTACTGTGACAATTAAATCAGAATTTTCCAATTTGGACTCTTTTGGTTGGGGATTCCTGTAAAATCACATTAGAGAGACTTCACATGTTTGTGTATTGATGACCTAAATGCCTTTACATTGTCTTATTGGTTTTCTAGGCACCACTATTTATTCTTATGTATTACATCATTTGGAATGACTTGTTATAATATTCTGAATTCATAAGTTGGTGAACCAATTTCTCCTCTATTATTGTATATTATTGGATAAACATTGTTGATGCAAGAATTATGTGAAGGAAATGTCATTTAATTTTTTCTCATTACTTGCTAAAGTTAGAAGAATATGATTTTTTCAAATCAATTCTTACTAGATACGAGATATATGTAAGTCATCACTTGCTAAAGATAGAAAAATCATGAGGGTGAAGGGCCATAAAGTTCACATGCTCATATAGGTCATTCAATACATGTGATTGATGTAGTCCTTTCTATTTTCAATCTCACCTCTGTCTCAGAGTGGCAGAGTCAGAGGTCTATGATGACACAACAAGAAGCTTGTTTCCATTATAAAGATTTCTCTGCCACCAAAATAGAGAGTTGAATAGTGTAGAAGACTTTTTTAAGACTCAATTGAATTAGTCTATCACTAGATTAGGTCAAATGGAAGATAAGAGGGTGAAAAATGAAAGGGTTTTACAACAATGTAGGACAAAAAACATTGATTTGCAATAAAAAAAATATTTATGGGAAACTGAAAAGAAAAATTTGCAATGTAATGTTGTAGGACTGCAAACAAAAATTGATTCCATGGCTAGTGAAAGGTTATTGCTCTGCCACAAAAATAGAGAGCTGAGCACAGAAGGTGAGTCCTTGAAAGCGCAATTGAATAAATATAAAGCTAGACTATCTGAAATGGAAGATGAGAAGTTACAAAATGAGAGGGTTCTACAAAAATGTAGAGTAGAAAATATTGATTTGCAAGCTGCCTTGAATGATTCCAAGGGAAGAAATCAAGATCTACTCCGAAAAATTGAAGAAGGCATGCATTTTTGGGCTACAGAAAAGAGTAATCTGGAATGCACTGTTGCAGTTTTATGTTTATATTTGAAACTAACCTTGTACATACCAACGTCAGCATATTGGACCCAGAAAGTTAATAATACGGACCCTTATTACTCCTTCACCGCTTCTGTCTGGTTTTAATGTCACATTGTCAAAGTTTAGAGAAAAGAATCATTAGGCTAAAGGGCAATGATTTGAACGACCCACAAATTCTTTTGGGTATTTTCACTAGGAAGGGATTTTGACACTGTCTAAGTTTAGAGCAAAGAATCATTAGGGTGAAGGGCCATGATTTGAATGACCCACAAAATGATTTTGGGGATTTGCATTGGGAAGGGGTTTTTAACTCCGAAACAGAGTGTTACAGGATTTTCTTCTTTATAGGCTTAGCATAGTATCATGGGTCATAAAATTCTCTACATCTTGTTGTGTTATAAGTTCTGCATTAATCATTACAGGAGGAATCAAAGCTTAAAGTTGGTATCTTGAAATCTCACAACATAAGTTATGTCATTGGGCGGTGGAATTCATGGAGTTTAGTGATCAACACCAACTACAGATTCCAGCAGATTTAGAAGCATATGAACTGAAAAATAACCCTACATCAACAGTCAAGCGCTTTGTCATTTTCGCCAGTAGTGTCCATGAGCTGCTTGAATGTCCAGTCTGGATTAATTCTATGTATCCTCCATTCAACAGGTCTGACTTCTCTACCCTACCCATTTTGTTAGAATTAATGTTTTTTTTTGTAGGGAACGGACTTATAAAATTATTAGATTAGTTCTGAAGACATATTATTTTAAGGCTAATTCCTGAGAAGTTCAGAGACATTGAATGGTTTAGAAATTTTACTTCTGAAGTATTAGTTAAATTTTAAAGGTGAGCCCATTGTCAACCAAAGGCTCATTTATTTTACCTTATGTAGACAGGGTTAACATAAATATTATAACAAGGGGCCACACAGAAAAACACTGCTAGCCAGGCTTACAATCTTTCATTGAAGGCATTGTTGCCACACTGCAATGGATTTCCAAAGCATGGGATGGTTGCAAAAATAAATGACTCTTGCTCTAATAAGATAAAATCATTGATGTTTATGATGTTTCTTATAGCTGGAGGAGGGAAAATTGACTTAATAGGGAGGGGGAATGTGTATGTCCCTCTTAATATGCAGCCTTGCAGCTACTACAATTGATCAGTTGTCTCAAAAAGTGAGAGTTCCCTCTCTATGGTACATATTTTGGTTCCCTTCCATGCATGTTTGATCTGAATGTTGGACAAACAATCAAAAGAGAGATAAGCGGAAAAGTATTACGATCCTAAAATTGGACACTGAAAAGTTGCTAGATCTCTTAGAAATAAAATACAATTGACCATAAAATATGAGTTACCAGTGTTCAGACTCGGTTTTTGTCTGGAATTCCATAAGCTCCAAACAGATGCAACTTTTCCCCTTAGATATTGTGTTTTTAATCAACTGAGAACTGAAGCCAAGTGGGATTTAAACGACCCACAAAAATCTTCTGTGGATTTGCTTTGGGAAGGGGTTTTTAACTCTGAAATAGAGTGTAACAGGATTTTCTTATTTATATGCTTAGAATAGTCCCATGGGTCACAAAACTCTTTGAATCTTCTTCTGTTATAAGTTCTACATTGATCATTACAGGAGGAATCAAAGCTTAAAGTTGGTATCCTGACATCTCATAATAGAATTTATGTCATTGGGCGGTGGAATTCATGGAGTTTAGTGATCAACACCAACTATAGATTCCAGAAGATTTAGAAGCATATGAACTAAAAAATAACACTACATCAACAGTCAAGCCCTTTGTCGTTGTTGCCAGCAGTGTCCATGAGCTGCTTGAATGTCCAGTCTGCACCAATTCTATGTATCATCAATTCACCAGGTTTGACTTCTCTGCCCTACCCATTGTGTTATAATTAATGTTTTTTTTGTAGGGAAAGAACCTCTAAAATTATTAGAGATTTCTGAGATTTTTTTTACAGTTTTATTTAAATTAGAACTAAAAGGGTGTGTTAAGATCTGGTTTAAGATGTAACAATCTAAGTAAAAGAAAAATAGCCCATCAAATAACCCAAAAAACATTCTAAATAGAGAAGACCGAAACTAACAAAGTTTTCAATGATATGTCAACAAAAACTTGTTTTCGCATGTACATATTGAACAAGTCCAACAGGTTTGTTTTGGGCATTCACTGTTATAGAGAAAATTGATTTAAAGAAGGCTAACCAACTTGTGTTTACATTTTGAATCTGGTTCTCGCTAACTATTAACAAAATTAGGCAACAAATAATAAGGTAATGTAAAATGTGTTGTTCTACGTTAAGCACATCCAGTAACCCCAAAATTTGCTGGAAAAGAGAGTACTTGTTTGGGCAGGAATAGCAGTAGAGGAGAATACGGAGAAGACCTAGACTAACGAGTTTTTCAACGATATGTCAACAAAAAATTATTTGAACGGGTGCACTCAAATTCAGGGGAATAGTATAGGCTTCTTTTGATTGCTTGAAGCTCTCCAGCCCATCCATTTGCATTACAGTAATAAGCGTAAACGGTACCCAAAAAAACTTAAACTAAAGCAAAACTGTCATTCCTACCAATTGACTGCAACCGAATCTTCAAGTTCAACAAAGGGGCATGCAACTAAACCGTAGATAACAGTATTGAATGAGATTGAATTCTTGAGATTAGACCTCTGACTTCAATGGAAGTCACGTAGATCTCAGATGCAACATCCTTGACACTTAGCATTTATGAAACCGAACAATAGTTCACTTCACTTCTCTGACTTCAGTGGAAGTCGCACAGCACTCCGCAACAGCCTTGATAGGCAGCAGTAGTAGTTCACTTCACTTCTCTGAATTCAGTGAAAGTCATGCAGCACTCAAACACAGCAGACTCAGCAGCCTTCTTCACTGGAACAAACAAAGAACAGAAGAGATAGATGATGATTGAAAGAAATAGATTTAAAAGAAAATCTGAAAGCTACTTGCAACTAACTAATAACTATGAACCTTGGAACAACAACCAGTGGCCACTCCTCCTGCAGCAAAGGATTTGCTGCTCATCCTGCAGTAAAGGATTTGTTCTAGCTGCCCCTTCTCTACAGCAAATGAGGGTATTAGCTGGGGAAGGAGGATGACTATTAAGGTTTTAGTTTTATTTGCGTTTCATTTTTTTAACTATATTTTAATCTAGGGCTGAGCACTCTTCAATCATCTAACAATACATCTGACGATCAGCAATAGTACACATGGGTAGGTAGGAGAGTTGTTTTCAAATAATGATGCCTTATGGGGTAATTAATAGAATAATTTAATTGATTTCATTTCAGACTTACATACGTTTTAAAAACATATATATATATATATATATATATATATATATATATATATATATATATATATATATATATATATATATATATATAATAAAGTGAAATATGGGAATGGACATCAATTTGAATCAACTAGGTGGTTTTTCTCTTTAGGTTTATAAAAAATACCTATCAATATTCTTGACCTTTTGAACAAAATAATATTATATATAAAAACTAATAATTGACATAAATTAATTTAATAGCTTTTATATATTAACAAAAAAAAAAATTGATTTGATTTCATACTTATATAACAAGAAAAAACAAATTTATATTAAAAAAAATGATTAGAAAGTGAAATATTGCATTTTTATTGTATAATATGAATATTAAATTTATGATATTTATTTTTTATCAGAAAAACAGAAATACAAATTAAAAACAATTTTAATTTTACAAATTAGAGACATATATAGTTTAATTAATTTTATTGTACTAATTATAATTTACAAATTATGAAAATCTCATCTAATATTCTTCATTTGTTAATTTGGTTATTTTAAAAATAAATAACTTGATAATGAAGTATTTTCACAATCTTCCAATAAAAATTTACTTCATATTCTAATGTCATCATTGCATAAACAGAACCATTTTCACTTTTACGTCACATATATATGATTTTCCTTCAATTTATTTTGAAATATATTTGATAATTAAAAAAAAAAAACTATATAGCATATTATTGTATTTATATTAAAGTATTAGGTGGTCAACAAGATATTTTTTTGAACTCTCTTGTAGCAAATAATTATCAATATATTATTATTATTATTATTATTATTATTATTATTATTATTATTTCTTTTATAATATTATTAATATATATTATTTAAAGAATACATTTATATGATAATATAAAAAATATAAAGAAATGATTTTTTCATAATTAATGATTTGTAAATATTTGGTATAGCACAAATCAAAAGGATCAAATTTATTTAGATGCAAACTTTTATTAGAGTGCAAATTTTAGAAATGAATTGCATCATTTTCACTTTACTATAGATTTTAATGAATCTATAGTGGTTCTATGTCTCTCTCACACACATTTTTTTACATCTAAATACCTTATATGAAATTATATTGCACCAATTAAACAACTAACTAAGCATGCATAACATATTTTTTTTCGTTTTTTATCATAGTTTAAATTGCTTTTCTATTTAAAGAATATTCTATTTTTAGTTTTTGGTGTGAACTCCAAACTAAATCACACATCCCCTCATACTGAATTGTAAAATAAGCATCTCATTCTATTTTTATTTTTTCGTGTAAACTTAAAACAAAGTTACACATCCTCTCATACTTAATTGTAAAATAAACATCTCAACTCAGTTATTTTATATATAAAAGTTTTAAATAAAATTTATTTTTACATAAAAAAAAATAACTTATTTTAATTTATCAATTTTTAAATATTCAATAGAATTTAATCATTCAAATTAAAATAATGTCTTTTCGAATTTAATTCCTATTTATATATTTTTTTATAAAATGTAGAAGAAAAAGTAAATACACAAAACCAAAATTTAAAAACATCTTATACTAAATTAATAAAAAAATATTCATAAATATATACTACTAATATTTTTTTCGACTGTTTAGAAATGTCCAAAAAAGAATTTGAACTTCCAATCACTCAACCACTTGCCAATTGTACTACAACCCATGAACATAAATCTATACTACTATCATATATATTTTTTATAAAACAGTTTTATAAATATTATTTTAATAAATATATTTATATTTAAAAATTTAAAAAATTTAAAAGCATATGATAGGAAAATGCCGTGTCCCAAACCTTAACTCGTCCATAATAGGGGAAAACATTTGAAAACTCTCAGCCATCCATATGGAAAAACATGTTCATATTCATATCCATAACATATATTTTTTATTTAACATGCATCATACGCTGAAGTCCCCGAAGATGGGAATCTGTAAACTTGTCTGTCCCACTTACTGCCCCGTGCTCGGGAAAAACATTTGTGAAAAACAGGTGGGAGCGATACATTATAAAAAATTTCAGCAGGTGACTTTAACTCACACGTCAAAGTCATCATATGTAGCAAACGAAGCCTATTGTGTTATCTATCCTTTATCCTTTAATTAGTGGTCTTCGTTTTTTATATAAAAGACAAATATTTCAACATTCTGCAGCTTTCTATATGATTGAGAGAACATGATTGAATTATAAAAGTATAATTTTTGCAAAATATTTATAATTAATTATCCTTCCAAGAAGATTCAATTAATATGGGGGCACTGTGATGGAATTTTTTTTGGTTTATTACCTCTTCATAGTTTTTTATATTGAATAGTTTTATTCTATAATATCAATTATAAGAAATTCATAGTTAGATTGATGTATCAGATTAAGTCAATAAAAATAAAATATTATAATATTTTTTTATTAAAAAATTTAATTTTGCCATATTCTGTGTGTACTCAAAAATTTTAACAAATATTCTCAATAGTGTGTATTTAGAAATTTCTGTAAATTTTGAGAGTTATACAGCTAATTGAAGTTAAGCCATTGTTTCCACAAATATTTCTAGAAGGGAATAGCTTTCCCATTCCTGATTTTCCAAAATCTAAGATCTTCCATTAAGATGACACTTTTTTCAAGATACATTTTAGTAGTGATAACTTTGATATTTCCTTCCATATAAATTTAGTTTTGATTCTCCACTGTTTTTTAGCTCCTAATTCTTGACTTAAAATTTTGAGATCTCTTAGAAAATACCTCCATTATTCGATCATTGAATGCATTACTATGATATGAGGAGTAGTTTTCCCTTAAGCACTAGAAGAGAACCATTTTATGTTCTACTTGGGATTGCTATATTTGAGTGGGATTTGGCTATTCAGTTTACACACTAAATGATTCTATGGGATGGGAATCCTCTTAGGGAAACCATAGTAGAAGGAGAAATAATATATTGAAGAAAATATTAATCTAACTAACTAGATCCTAAATCTTTATTTAGCTGGAGTTTTGAAAACAATTGTCTAAGGACCTCTTTTAGATGATTTAAAGAGAAAGGTGAATTTCAAATTTATAAAGATTTTTGTGAAGTTTTACCCATTCATATTTTTAATGAGGTAAAGCTATTATAATTCAAATGTACTCTCTATTTTATGTATATTAATGTCCTAAGAAAGTTTTTCTTATATAAATGATTTATCGTATTTAAAACTATTATTAATCTACATGAACACTTTGGTATTGTTAGTATTTTTAACACATTATTTTTTTAAAACTCAACCTTTATTCACAAAAAAAATCATTTTTGATGCATAGTAGTAATTATCATCACTTTTCATTGGTTTGACCTAGACCAGAAAAGAATCCAAGACTTTATTTTATATCTTTTGATATTAGAAGACTACAAGTAGATGTATTAATAAATTTGATTTGAAAGTATCATACTCAAGATAATATCTTTGATTGAGTGATCAATATAATAGATTATAAAAAGAAAATCATGCTTAGATTAGAAAATTATAGAAGATAGAAAATAAATAATTCCTTCAACCATATTCATCATTAAGAAGTAGGAAATATGAAAATATTATATCTTTTCAAACTTTCATTGTAGAAGAGGATAATTAAGGATTCATTCCAAAAAGAGTATTACTAAAAAGCAATTCATTTTCATGCTATATTGAATTTCAGTGGATTCAAACCACAACTATTAAATATTGGGTCTATTTCTAGAAAAAAATACCTTAAAATATAGTGCATCTATTCATAAATTATTCTATATTCAATAAAATAAAATATAACCACTTTATTTACAAAATTGAAAAACCTAACTTTGCATATACTTTAACTAAAATCTCAATATTATTCTAAAAATTTAAATAAATTAAAAAATATGATATCTAAAATAACAAGATTATAAGTTTTATGTTAGCCATTTTACATATATGCAAAACCCACTCCATATTTCTATTTAATTTAGTTTATAAATTTAATACAAAGTTGAAACAACTTTCTTATTTCAATATTCTCTTTCACACAGTTGGGTTTAAAAAAATAATGTGATTTAGTTAACTAAAAAGTATTTCTCATGGTAACTATTTTCCCTAACAATGGGATAATAATTTATAAGATTGAAAAATAATATTTTTTTTTAAGTAGAATCTATTCTATTTCTGATGGAATAAAATCGAGTACCATTATTAAATTCAAACGAAAATGGAAAAAAAAAAAAAAAAAAACAATCTAACAACATGATTCACAGAGAACATAACAGTCATCAGTTTATATCAGCGCAACCACTTAAGACATTTCTAACGTAGTGCAGTGGTCTCCATATTTTTATTAAATAAAATAAAAAACACTAAACAATTTCCATTTTATAGACGCACAACCACTTCCATATTTATCATATAGTGTATATAAAAGTGCAGTGATATCCACGTTTTTATTCAAATAAAAGAAATCATGTAAGATCATAAACACACTGAAGAAAGACAATATACTCCTGCCACAAATTAACAAGGAATATTAAATATAAGGCCAGCTTTGACACAAAGTTTGACAAATCGTACGGAATCAATTTATGCAAATATAATACCAGAAAGAGTCAACCTAGAATTTGTTCTATCCTAGGAAATCAAAATCGAATCAAGATAGGAAATCCAGCATTGATGAGTATCCTTCCAAATCGAACCAAGACGGCAACACCATTGATGAATAACGTTTCATATCTGGAAAACTGAATAAAAAATGTTAAAAACATAGCAGTGAAGTTAAATTTTACCTTGGTTCTACAAATATTTAGAATACTTTAAAAAATATAGCAGTACGAAAATATGTATGGCCATTATGCATACCAGGTAATACATAGTTCCATGCTGCAGGCATTCCATGGTGAACCCCCATTCATTCACTAAAATCGGCTGGCCTGTGGAGTGAAGCGAAACTGCATTTTCCCCGAACATGGCCTGTACGTTTATCGGTCCCACGGGAACCTCAACTGCAGCATTATTTATGAATACAGTTACTGAGCGACCATACATCAACTCCTCTAGAGTCCCAGCAAAGAAATATTCTCAGACAAATCTATATTACATCTAAAATAGCAATATTAGTTGTCCGAATGGCATTGTCAACCAAACATTTGAAAATAGTGTTTCGTTGATGTAAATACATGTACCTTCATTAAATATTCCTCCTCTTGCTGCTGTAGTTGCTACTGCGTCAGTGTAACTGAAGCATTGATCATTACTTATTCCTTCATTCATTTGCAAATGATAGTCGCCTTGATGAGAGGAAAACTGAGCACGGGGCACAACAAAAGAGTAGGTTTCACCAGCATTGCCTAATGAATTCGCTGTTGTGTCACCAACCCCGATGATTTCTTTAGACTGATCAGTCTTACTCTTTTCGGAGCTACATTTAGAGGTCTCTCCGGACTGAAGATGGCGTTGTCGTTGCTTGGTTCTGGCCTTTTTGTTCTGAAACCAGTAGAAGACACTAGCGTCCTGAATTTCTCCGAACTCTTGCAGCTGAGCTCTGATTCTTTCTATTTCATCTCCGGTAGGGTTTGTCACCCCAGAGTTAAACATGGACTCTAAAATCTGGATCTGTTCTGGTTTTGGATTCCATTTGGGCTTTGATTCCCGCTGGCTCCTCTCCTCATTCTCTGATGACATGCCTGCACAAAATATAGCTATCAGAACTTTGTTCCACACATATTAATTTGATTTAAAACAAGGTTCAGGTGAACTCATATTATTGGGCATTTTATCGGTCCGTTAATTCGGCTCACGCTTGAAAGCAGCAGGAAATTGGTATCTAGAGTTTAGTTTGACCCTGAAATTTCCCTGCTCGAAGCTAAAAGTCAAATTTCATTCCACCAAAACCCAGTTGCTCTTAAAGGATTTGTGTATAGCTACAACGGGATTCTCTTATTCATCTAAATAATGTTCTAACTCTAATACTGAATATGGGAGATAAAACATTATACTGCATTTATCGGATGGTGAAGTCGTATTCTTTCGACTCCATATTTAATTTCCATTTATAGGAGGTGGAGAAGGTAAGAGCGGGCTCAGTAATCTCCAGGGAAATTCGGCCCCGACAATATCTTTTAATTATTGTTATCACAATGATGCTATAACAAACACAGAAGGAGGGGGTTGGAGTTATAGTGTATGGTCACCTTCGTGATACTGTCTCTGGCCGGAAATCGCTGAAGGATTTGCCTTGAACATACTCGGCCAACTGATGTTACGATTCATATTGACCGGAAGCAGAGGTACGATTGGTGTCGACTCTTCCACGTTCAACAATTAAAACTGAAATCACAAGAAGCTCAAAGCAGGTTTCAAATTAGCCTTCAAATTAGCCGCTGCTGCTGAAGGAAGGGTGGGAGTCAAAATATATATATTGTATTGGATAACTTGTTCAACAAGTATTCGTTTGTTCTTCCAATGTCATTAAATGATTGAATTTGATTATCCTAAAAGTCAAATTTCAGCAAGCCGTTGGCTGCACGAGGTAGCTCCGTAAATGAAAACGGGTAGATGCATTAATAATGCCGTAAACGCTCATAGATGTAAATACGAATTCTATATTCCAGGCCACTGCCGCGCAGGGGGCAAATTGGAGCATGGGAAAGGTGAGAGATTAAAGTGATATAGAGTATTTCATGAGAATTTAGCTCCGTTCGTAAATTGGAGAGGAGAGAGAATAATGCTATCTAGCCTCGAACCAATTTCTGTGTCTCGTGTGAATTTCCAGCGAATCTGCGGCCAACCATGTTTAGAACCGTCAGTAATACGGAACCTGTTGTATCTATCCTTCGCCGCGCGTAGAATCCTCGTCATATGACAGATGTAAGCGATCTTCTTCGATCGTTAGTTCCCCAACGTGATGGCATTGGCGGTTTTGTATATTGTGATTCTATCTGGAATCGCAGAAACAAAACTATGTTGTTATCAGTATGTGGAATTTTATAAACGAAACCAAAGGTTAGATGGATGGTGCAGAATGAATATACATCATCCTTATCATCAGCGTTTTTATTAATATAATCAGCGTTTTTTTCTTCTGAAAAAAAATTAGGACTTTTTAAATAAAAACTATCGGTTAAGATCTCTGCACTGTTTTTATTCCTAACATAATAATTATTATTTTTTAAAAATATATATTTTATAAAATAAATTTATATAGACTAAATTAGTGAGAAATATAGTTGTTTATTTGAATTCTACTCTATGAAAATGGATGATTTGAGTATTATAAATATTAATAAAATTTTATTACATAATTTTACAATATTTCCATATATAAAGAAAGTGTTTTTCTTGTTTCATAAATTAAAACTTTATATTAATTCAAAATTAGCTTTATATAGTTTTATATAGATTTTAAAAAAATAACTAGAGAAGATGTATACTTTATGAGAAAATATAATAGTGAATTGCACCAACACAATTTTGAATCCCATTAAATCCAAAAATTCTATCCCATATTCCGTGCCAAATCAACAAAATCTTGAATCCCATTAAATCGAAAGACTCCATCCCATATTATCTGCCAAAGGTAGAATTGGCTTGTAACCTTATCTAATAACTTTGCAAAAAGATAACAAACATATTTTTTCTCTAAAATCCCGCAAGAATTTATTGAGATCACAAATTTGATGGGTAATTCATGCACAATCGAAGTGTCTCAAGGATTTTGAGGCACAATCGAAGTGTCCCAGGGTTTTTGACGGTGCTGAATCCATATATACACTCAGAAATCAAGATTTCACTTTAGTTTTTTCCATCGAATTTCGTGACTCAAAAATCCAAAATGTCCCACTAAAGACAACTCCAAATTTTAATTGGTGGATATCTCACTTAACATGCTTGAAATAATGGGAAGTTTGTTTGTTGTAGCTTGCCTGCAAATAAGGAGCTTGTAAAAGTTTTAGGAACAATAAACACGTGACTATGTTATAGAGTATTTAATTTTCTCTATGTTTGTATCTAAAGAATCTTGTAAATTTAATGCCCTCTAGGTTTGGATTTAAAGAATCTTGAAAATGTAAAATTTTTAGGGAACAATAAAGGTCTGACTATGTTATAGAGAATTTAATTCCTTATATGTTTGGATCTAATGAATTTTGTAAAGGTTTTGAGGAGGAATAACACCACTACATATTGAGCATCAAATGTTGAACTTGTGTTTATTATTCACCAATGAAATTGTTTACTAAGGGAGAGGAACTGCTTGGAAGGTCAAAAGTGGCCTTTAATAAATCTTATAGTAGGAGTGCTTGAATAATGTTATTATGGTGGAAATGGATTCAGCACCATTAAAAACCTCAAGGGCACCCAAAATATTGAAGTTCTATAGCTATAACCTGGATTTACAAAAATCTAGGATTGCATCAATTTCCATGTCAAAAGTGGCCTTTAATAAATCTTATAGTAGGAGTGCTTGAATAATGTTATTATGGTGGAAATGGATTCAGCACCATTAAAAACCTCAAGGGCACCCAAAATATTGAAGTTCTATAGCTATAACCTGGATTTACAAAAATCTAGGATTGCATCAATTTCCATGATTTTCACGGCAAAAAAGCAAAGGTGGTTAGACTAAGGCTTCAAGAATTGTTTTAACAACAATTTAATGTCAAGATTTAATGTATGTTTATTATAACTTACCTGTATCCAAAATACAAACCATTTCATGTTTGGAAAATAATAATTATATGTAATCATATTTGCACATATCTAAGTAGCACCTTCCCCAATGAGATATTAAGGCTTTAATAAATGTCTAATTCCCACTATGTAAATTAATAGTTTATCATCTAAATAAGTTTAATAAAAACATTATCATAAATGTCCCAATTTTCATTGTTAATTTAATTATTTTGAAAATAAATATCTTGATAATGGAGTATTTTGATAATCTTCCAATAAAAAATTTACCTCATATTACAAATGTGGCCATTGAATAAACATAATCATTTTCACTTTCACGTCATATATATATATATATATATATATATATATATATATATATATATATATATATGAGTTGTTTGTGGGGTCTTGGTTAAACAGTGATGAGGCGGGCTGTTATAGCACTCATCACAGGTTCAATTCCCTTCCCCAATCGGGTGATGTATCTCGACATGTTAATGAAAAATAGAGTAAAAAATAAAAAAGAGAAAAAAAAGTGAAAATGGAAGGAACTACCAAGCTTACTATATATATATATATATGATACTTTTTTTCGTTTAAAAAACCTATATATCATATTATAATAATTTTAGTTAAAAAAAAACTATATATCAGATTATTAAGTATTATTATTTCTTTTATATTATTATTAAAAGATATATTTTTTCATTGTTTAAAGAATATATTTATATGCTTTAATAATATTCAAATTTAGAGAATAATAAGATAAATAATTACTTTTTTCATAATTAATGATTTGTAAAATAACTGGTATAGATTCATCTTAAGTATAAATCTAAAGGATCAAATTTATTTAGATGTAATTTTTTATTAGAGTCCAAATTTTAAAAAGGATTGCATTTCTTTCATTTCATCACAGATTTTAATGAATCTGTAGTGATTTTATGTCTCTCTCACACACATTTTTTTACATCTAATTACCTTACATGAAATTATATTACCCCAAATGGACAACTAACTAAGCATGCATAGCATATTAGTTTTCGTTTTTTTATCATAGCTTACATTGCTTTTCTATTTAGAGAATATTTATTTTTTATTTTTCGTATCAACACCAAGTGAAATTACACATCCCCTCATACTGAGTTGTAAAATAAGTATCTCAACTCAGTTATTTTATGTATGAAAGTTTTAAATAAATTTAATTTTTACATAAAAGAATAACTTATTTTAATTTATCAATGTCTAAGTGTTCAATAAAATTTAATCATTCAAATTAATATAATGTCTTTTCAAATTTAATTCTTATTTATATCTTTCTTTGTAAAATTAAAAAATTAAAAAAAACAAAACAAAATTTCAAAACATTTTATACTAAATTAATAAAAAAATATTCATAAATATATACTACTATTCTCTTTTTTGATCGCTTTGGAAATGTCCAAAAAATTATTTAATTTCCAAATAACTTAAATACACAAGCTCTTGCCAATTATAATGCAATCCATGAACATAAACTTATACTACTATCACATATATATTTTTTATAAAACACTTTACAAATATTATTTTAATAAATATCTTTATTACGCCGTAAGGCGTTATTATTTGAAAACAACATTGTTGTTGCTTTGCTGTCCTTCATATGCATGGTTGGATTTTGTGATAGACGATTAAATTGTTGTTGCCCATTGATTTAAAATCGTTACTTACTAGCAAAAATTGGTTCAAGAAATTGATTAGCTATTAAAGTTAGTTTTCACGGTAGCATACGCCATTCGCCATTCTCCTCGCACATTTGCATATTAAAACTGTGCTGAGACCGTAGAATACGCCATTCGCCATTCGCCATTCGCCATTCTCCTCGCACATCTGCATATTAAAACTGTGCTGAGAATTACAGATCTATGAAGAAATATTGCGCAGGACATATCCATGCCATGTTCTTACTTATAATTTTGCTCTTCTGCTTCACGGTCTTTGCGTTTGTGGTGACCAACAAGGGCATGGGGGAATTGGTTTCGAACCGGAGATACAAAGAATACCGAAAGATCAGGAGTTGCACTATGGATGCCAAGGTCTACCAAAGCGAGTGGAGTTGTCTATAGAAGTCTGTTACACGCTTTTTAGGTCTAGCGTTAATCCCATACTTCGTTTTGCTCAAATATTTGTTGTAGCAACTAGGAAAAGGAATGTGAGGATTCCATTACAATGCTCATATATAAATATTTTACACCATTTGTTCATATACAAATATTCTTTATATAATTTATTATTAATAATAATGTATTTTGTTCAAATTATTTTTTATTTTTTCCATGATAATTGACCAATAATTATTAATATTAAAATGATTTTATTAATTTTTTAAAAATTAAAGGAAATAGTTAAATTTCTTTAAAATTTTATTTGTATATTTCTATGAATAAAAATTTTATAAGATTTAAAATTTAGAAAATTCACATTATAATATATATTTTGAAATTAAATTTTTAGGCCGTAGTCATTATTTGAAAACAACTTTTCTATATGCATCATATCATAATCTTTAACCCTTACATTATAAGTTAAACGATTAAAAAAAATTCAACCCTTGGATGAAAAAACAAAAATAGTTACAAATTTTAGTTTACAAATGCAGTTATGAAAACTGAAATGGTTACAATTCTCTCAACAGAAAAACATGGCGGACAGTCTATCGCTGGGTCTGCTGAAAGGCATTGTGCGCCCCTTCAGCTATACACGCAGAACTGTTACAATGCCTAAAGCATCATTGGTACTTTTCATATATGTGTAATGCCTCATTTGTCACATTTACTCTGCAACTACACGCTGGGGTTCCTCGACCCTTCAACGCTTGATTGCAATTATAACGACCATGATCTCAATCAGATGATTGATACTGATGCCGTGGTCCGAAGATTTGGAAATTCTGGTGCTTTAGAGAGGATCGTATAAATCATGGAGTATATTCTTTCAAGAATCGGAGCTCATCATCCTGTTGGGAATCTTTTTCATCGCTCTGAGTTTCCTCTCCAGGTAAATTATTACTCCTCCTGGTCTCCTCGTGTGTTAAAAGATGGAAGTGGAATTCATCCTCCTATCCTCCTCTAAGTATGTTAAAGTATGGAATATGGGATAGTCACTTTTCTTAATTAAAATAAATATTATTAGTTAATATTAATAAATTTTTTATTTATTTTTATAGATATTGAAATCTAAATCAAATTTAAGTGTTTACATTTTTTTTTCCACAATATATTAGTGTAATTTATAAACTGCTTAAATCTATCATATTATTATGATGCCCAGGAGAAAGTTTGGACAGAGTTTTATATTAGAAGTAGATGAATGACTTTGTCTCAAATCTGACATTTTACATACAGATATATTAATCTGGCATTTTACACACAGATATATTTTATATCTATATGCCATTCTTATCTCAACTGATTTTATAAATATATTACTATTGCTTTATTTTAAATAAAATATAAAATATCAGGAATACATTTATTTAAAATAAATGAAACATAAAATATCATGTTGCAGATATTGCACCAATAATAACAAGAAAATGTATTTATTGGAAGTTATAGGTAAATTGTAACTCTACTTAAATGTAATAATATTTAAACTTGTTACTTGAGGCTCTGATCATTCCCTTATTATTTCTTTTTTCATGTCACTATCTTCTTTTTTATTTCTTTTTCATGTCACTATTTCTTTTTTATTTCAGTGAGAGATTATATTTTTATGTTTAAATATGAAATGGAGATATGTGTATGTTTACAATGAAAGACAATACTATCACTAAATATATGAAATTTACAATGAAAGACACCATTATTAATGAGCTTGATGGCTTCTCCTATCTTTATTAAAATTGACTAAAATTACTACAAATATCTTGTTTAGCAACTAAAGATGAAATGGAGATATGTGTATGCACTATCACTACGTATATGAAATTTACAATGAAAGACAAAATTATTACTGAGCTTGATGGCTTCTCCTATCTTTATTAAAATTGACTAAAATTGACTAAAATTACTACAAATATCTTGTTTAGCAACTAAGAATCTTACGGCGTTTCCTTTGCAACATCTAGTGATGGTGCAATTGCTAGTATTTAAAAAAATTGAAAATCATATCATACGAAATTTCCGTGTCGCAAACCTTAAGTCGTCCATAATAGGAGAAAACTTTTGAAAACCCTCACCCATCCATATGGAAAAACATGTTCATATTGATATCCATCATATGCAGCAAACGAAGCCTCTTGTGTTATCTATCCTTTAATTAGTCATCTTCGTTTCTTATATAAAAAACAAATATTCCAACATTCAGAAGCTTTCTATATGATGGACAGAACATGATTGAATTTTAAAAGTATAATTCATAATTGTCATTTCCACAAAATATTTATAAATAATCATCCTTCCAACCGCTTATAGAATGAGAAGATTCAGCTAATATGGTGGCAATTATGTTTTGTGATGGACATTTTTGTTTATTACTTTTTTATATATATATTTTTATTGAATATTTTTCTTATCTGATGTTAAATCATAAGTTATTAGTTAGATTACAAATACAATATTACAATATTTTTTTATTTAAAAAACTTAAATTATATTAAAAGTTACATAATCATATAAAAAAAAGTTCTTTCAAATCAAAGATGTGAATTTTTGGTATTTTTTTTCATTTAAACTAGCTTTGAGTCTTCAAGGGTGGATTTGCTTCTCTAGGTTAGACTCCATAATGTACTTGGAATTTTGAGCCATTTCCACTATATTTTATCTCTTATTTTTTGGATAAAAAAGTATGGTTCTCTTAGATCTAGACCTTTAGTATTTGGTGATAAAAGCCATTGTTGCAACAAGAGTATTTGTCTCTCCTACCCAAGGAGAGAGCCCTTTTTAGTTCAACATGGAATTGCTAAATTTTAGTTTCGTACACAATGTTGATGTAGGAAGAAAAGTGTCATGTTAAAATCATACTAAAAAGAGGAGAAGGGTACTAAAGAAAACATTAAGAAAACCTTAATTTTTCTCATTAGATAATAAATCACTTCTTTGACTTGAGCTTTAAAAACACTTATATAAGGACCTCCTTTTAGACCATTTAAAGAAAATGGTGAATTTAAAATATGTACCAAACATTGTGAGGTTGTCCTCATTCACATTGTTAAGGAGGGTAAGTTATTAGAAGCCAAGTTTACAATATATTTTATTTACACTAATGTCTTAGGAAATATTTTTTTATATACATAATTTACCATATATAGAGATATATAGAGATCTATTCGTAAGCCACATACCAAATTGATATTTTTAACATCATTTCAACACCTCATTTGTTTCAAATTCAAGGCTTCTTCATAGTGGAAAGCATTTGTTATTCTTGGTAGAAATTATGATATCTTTTATCTTGAATTTACTTAGACAACATAAGGGATTAAGGCTTGTCTTTTAGATCCATTTGATATTTGAAGAATGCAAGCATACATTGTTGAAATTCCAATTAAAAGGCTCAGAAAAAATATTATATCTTTGATTTGAGTTATCGACAGAATAGAACATAAGAAGAAAATCATGATCATATTGGAAAATTATTGAAGATGGGGAATCATAAATTCCTCCAACCATATCTAGCATTAGTAAATAGGAACAATCCAAATATTATAACTTTCGAATGTTTCATTGTGCATGAGGATGATCATGGGATTTATTCCAAAAACTCACTTAACACTTAACTAAAAACAACTCATTCTTTGGTTATCCTGAATTTGGGTGGATTTTTACCACTATAATTAAATATTGCACCTATTTCTAAAACAAATTCCCTAACAATATTTTCATTCAAAAATTCTTTTATACCATATAAATAGCAATTTAACCATTTTAATTAAAAATATCGAAAAACCAAACTCAACATAAAATATCAATACTTATAAAAATGTAAATAAATTAAAAATATGATATAAAATAACATAATTATAATTATGATTATAAGTTTGATATTAACCGTTTTAACAATGTAAAACATCTCAATGCACATTTCCATTTCATTTAATTTATAAGATGAATACAATGTTAAAGGTAGTATCTTGTTTCAATATTTTTCCTTTCACAAGGTTAGGTTTCAAAGCAATGCCGTATATTTGGTTAAATATAAAATATTGTTCATAGTAACTATTTTCATTTAACATGAATGAGTTCAATTGAATGTTATGTGATATAGTTGAATAAACACAATTGTGACCGAGGCTATTCTTCTTGTGATAGTCTAATCCAAATGATTATTAAATTTAGAGGAAAATTAGGTAAAGAATACCTAGAAACATGTTTCAAATATACCATAAATTGTCCACTTTTTGGAGCCACAACCACTTCCATATTTATACATAGTATATATAAAAGTGCAGTGATATCCATCCTTTTATTGAAATGAAGGGCATGATGTAAGATCATAAATACACTAAAAAAAAACAACAAGGACTACATAACCCTAGTACAAATTAACAAATGTTAAATATAAAACCAACACTAACATAGAGTTTGATAATTCTTAGAGAAGCAACAATATGAAAATATAATACTAGGAGTCGACATAGAATTTACACTATTCTAGATAATGAACAGTATGAAATTGGAAATCGAAACAAGATAGGAAATCTATCATTGATGAGTAGCGCTATGCATTTCCAAATCCAACCATGAAAACAACACCACCAATGATGAATAATGTTTCATATCTGGAAACTTGAATAAAAGAACTGTTAAAAGCATAATTGTGAAGTTAAATTTTATGTTACTTCTACAAAAATTTCAAAACTTCCAAAAATATATAAGTATGAAAGTCGGCATGGGAATTAGAAATACCACGTAATACATGGTTCCATGCTACAGGAATTCCATTGTGAACCCCTATTCATTCAGTAAAATCGGCAGGCCCATGCTATCGAAAAACAAATATGTAGTCACAGAAACAATCATGACCCAATCTGCCTAATTGAAAGGTTATATATTTATATACATGGGATTTAAAAATTTGTCCAAACAATGACGCGAGAGGTATGTTCAAGGTTGGATATGAAAATAGTGTTTTGGTGGTGTCAGTACATGTACCTTCATTAAATATTCCTCTTCTTGCTGCCGTAGATGCTATTATGTAAATGTAACTGCATTTTTTTTTAGTAAGTTTGGCTATTCTATTAATTTGAGAAACAAAATGTTACATATGCTATAGGAAGGGTTGGCAAGTTGTGCTTAACGAATCCCAGCCTTAGTTACTCAGTTTCGGGGCTACATCAGAGGAGGAAACCAGCCCGAACAAAACTTAAGAGAAAAAATTACAATATGTGCATTAGCGCTGGCCTATCTAGGTAGCACAAATTAAGCAGAAGAAAAAAAAACATTGATGGTGGAAGGATTGAAAAAAAACATGGAAGATATGTGCAGCTGTGCAGTCCTTAATCTTCATCTTCATCATCATTGTTGGGGATCTCCTCCTTAATGGGGCAAGCGGGTGCCCGCGCAGCCGCTTCCTCTGAATCTGCCACTGAACACCTGGGTTTGGGGAATGTTGCGCAGAGGATGGGGGATTCTAGATCTTCTCCATCAGGGAGACACATCGAGTTTCCATAATAATCCATCATCCAAACACCTGATTCATCATCTTCCTTCTCTTGAACCGGCAGCGGGTCAGTCTTGCAAGGCTAGGGGTTCGTCTAGTGTGCTATGGTGGACTTCCGCGGGCCGCTTCTTCCTCTTTGCATAGCTTGCACAGAGGAATCTTCCACCTACTCAAGGTCGGGGCTTTGTCGTGCAAAAATACTACAGGAGGAGCCTTCCATCGATTCCAATCAATTATCCTTGCCACGGTGATAATGGATAGGGAGAACAAATCTCTTTCCACCTTGGATGGTTCTCTAGCGTAATCTGGGGTCCATTGCACAATGAGGCAGAGGGCAGATATCAAGGGAGGGATACACAGCATGGGGAAAAACAACGCCAAGGATCGTGGGGTTGGAAGGGCTAGGGAGGAGGTACGCAGATTGGGATATCATAGCCCAGAGGGGACTACGCAACGCAACCGTGAGAATAGGGCTGTGTGACCTTCTGGAATTGGGGAAGTGACAAAGTTGAGTTAAAAAAAATGGAAGTCAGAGGAAATATACTGTGGGTTGCTCAGGGTTGAGAGCTCATCCTTTTAAAGGGGCTTGGACACATGCGAGGAGGATGGCAATGATTATGTCTCACATGCAGCTGCCTGCCATAACCGATCACCTGAGTAGGCTCGAGGGAGGGGGGATGGCTGATATACGGATCAATCATGATAATAATTTATGGTAATGGATTCAGAAGGGTAGCCTGGACAGGGTGAGGTTGTTCCCAGCGTCTCATCATCATACCTTATTTTGTTCGTCTCATGTGGATGGCTATCTGTTTGAGGATCCACAACAGGTGAGGCTCTACACAGAAGATCTCTGTCCTCTGGGGTGGTGAGAAATGATTATCATTCATGTCAGTTCCGACACACTAATCCAGGGGGAGAATATCCTTTTGAATGAGAGTGTGACATTCTTGTCTAAGGGCTTCCTCATCAACCTGAGTTAGGTTGGAATGATACAACTCACTGCTACATTCCACACCTTTGTTTGCAAGGAGATCTGCTACGGAGTTAGCCTTCCTGCACACGTGGCAAAAAGTAATGGCTCTGTGGTTTTGTATCAGTTGTTCCAGAACCTTGAGCTTATGGGCGAGCCTCCAGCTATTGGATACCTTTGAGGATGTTGATCCTTAGAGGATTCTTGTGGCTGCAATAGTTATGACTTGCGAGTCTCCCTCCATTTCGAGGGGGAAGTAATGAAACTCAATTGCAATTTGAATACCCTATATAAGCCCCTACAACTCCACATAATTATTTTTGTCCCAACCTATGTTACCAAAGTAAATCTAGAGGGGATCACCTTGACAATTCCTAATAGTGCCTCTAAATCTTTCATTTCTGGGATTGCCTTTAGATGCACCATCGAAGTTGCATTTGAAGAAGCCACTTAGGGGGGGGAGGGGTTCCATTTTTCAAGGGCAATAGTTCTACCTGTGCTTCTAGGATTGATATCCAGGGGGGTATTTACACACATTTGCCAATTTTTCCATATGTGGTGCTCTACTGCAGAGGTGGGGAGGTCCTCTTGACTCCAAGCGTCTAAGGAAAATGTTTCAGAGAGGCTGTTGTGAATCAGGGACCAAAGCTTCTATGATGTAGATGCTTTCTCTTTGAGGATGTGGTTGTTCCTTTCCTTCGAGATGTTCCAAACGAGGATGCCTGGAATGATGTGCCAAAGATTTATTCAGGAGAGTGTTGGTTTAAGGATTTTAACACAGATTGCAAGAAAGATTTAATGAGAATTAGGCGACTAGAAATACTGAGGGTGCGATGGGTCCATTTGGATAACTGGGTTTCCATTTTGTCCGGCAAAGATCGCTAGGAGGAGTGATTGATGGTAGAGTCAGTAAGAGGAGCTCCTAAGTATTCTGAAGGAAGGGAAGCAATGGAGGATCCTAGGATATGGGCTATGTTGCGCTGTGTGAGAGGGGGGGAATGAAAGAAAAATATCTACAATTTTTCAGGGTTGACCTCTCTGCTGGAGGCATCAGAGAAGGAGTCTAGAATGGATTTGAGGGAGTGGGATTCTTGGACCGAGGGGTAACCCATAATCATATTTTCATTCACAAATTGTTGGTGGGAGGAGGGGGGCAAGTTGTGGAGGGGTAAGCCATGCAGGGCATCTGACTAGATGGAGCTTTTGAGAAGGTGACCCAATCCTTCAGCCATGATGATGAAGATGAAGGGAGAAAGAGGGTCCCTTTGTCTGATGCCTCTTGAGGGGTTAAAGGTAGTAGAGGGGATACCATTGAACAAAATGCAGAGAAAAGTGGATGTGATAAGACTCATGATCCAGCGTACCCAAGTGTGGCTAAAGCCAAAGGCTATGAGAAAATTTTTTATCTAGCCCCAACTTAGTTTATCAAAAGCTTTGGAGAGGTTGATTTTGAGAAGCATGGTAGGGATTTTGGAGGTTTTGAGAGAGTGAATTACTTCATGGGTTAAGATGATGCCATCAAGAATTTTCCTGCTTTCCACGTATCCTGTTTGCTCTGGGGAGATCATTATGGGAAGGAGCTACTTGAGCCTATTAGCAATAACTTTGGAGGTAATTTTTTAAATGAAAATGTAGAGAGCTATGGGCCTATACTTAATTGACGAGATTCTATTGTCTTATTTTGGAACCAAAGTGATGAAGGTGGCATTTAGCGCTTGTAGAAGCCATTGAGTAGAGAGTGATTCCTCCACTACGTCCTGAACTTCGTTTTGAATGGTCTCCCAGAAGAAATAGAAGAATTTGGTGGTAAATCCAACAGTACCTGGAGCTTTCCCTGCCTTCAGCTGGAAGACTTCTTGTTCCACCTGAGCCAGAGTTGTAGCTGCAAGCAATAGCCTTTTGTTTTCATCCATTATCAGCTTAGGAATGTCTTGAGTGATTTTCCCAATGGCCTCATGCCTCTGCTGATTGGGTTCCTGTAGAATATTCCTAAACTGATTGCGTAGCTCCTTAGTGATGGCCTTTTGTGTTTCGAGCCTTTCCCCAGTTTGGTTCTTGAGAATAGTAATTCTGTTATGCATCCTGTGTTGAATGGTGAAGCGATGGAAGAATTTAGTATTTCTTTCCCCCTCTTTGAGCCAGTAGATTCTTGATTTTTGTCTCCATAGGATTTCCTCTTCGTTCTGTCTTTCTTATAGCTATGTAGTTAAGGTCTTCTCCTGGCTTTCTGACTCGGCTGAGTGTCCTTCCTGGATAATAGTTTGTTGCAACTTGTTCATTTTTTCCTCCAACTCTTTTTTTTCTGTGAAGATATTGCCAAAGGTTGATTTGTTCCAGACCTTCAATTTTCCTTTGAGAAGTTTCAGTTTTATTTGGAAATGGAGCATTTTAGTGCCTCGCAGCGATACTAAGGAGGTCCACCATTTGGAAATCATATCCTTGAACCCTAGGTATCGGAACCAATAGTCTTCGAAGCGAAAAGGTTTAGGAGCATGCTCACCTGGTTGTAATCATTGAAGTTTTATTGGCCAATGGTTAGAGCCTACTGCATGGATGATAGTAGTAGCTATGTTGCCCCCTAGCTAAATGAATTCTTCTGTGATGAGGAATCTGTCCAGTCTTGAGGCTATCTAATGGGCACCTCCTCTTTTTTTGTTTCAAGTGAAGATTCCATTGGAGGTTTGAAGATCGATGAGGTGGTTACCATGAATAAATTTCTTGAATCCATTACTATCCAAGTCCAAATACATCCTTCCTCCTTTCTTTTCTTGAATATTGGTTATCATATTGAAGTCTCCTCCCAGGAGCCAGAGTGGAAAGGCTCTCTGTTTATTGAGTTTTTCCTGGTTGTCGAAGAGCTTTGCTTTTATATTGATGTTTTGTGGAAAGTAGACATTTGTGAGCAAACCATGGATATCTGCACCAATCAGATGAAATTTTTCCTTGATGAAGTGTTTGTTGGCATGAAAGTTCTCTAAGGAGGTGGTTTGGGGGTTCCAGATGATTGTCAGGCCTTCATATGCTCCGTTGGCATCAACCGCTATTGTATTGCTACCTTTCCAATTTTTTTTGAAGATATTGTCTAGAGTGGAACTGGAAAATTTAGTTTCTTGCATGTAGAGTGTTGTAGGGGGTTCCTCAATAATTCTTTTCTTTATTTTCCTGTGCTTCGTGGGGCTGTTGAGCCCTCTTATGTTCTAGGAGATAATCTTCATGGGATAGGATTGTTGGTGTAGGTGAAGAATCTTGTGAGCTTGGGGAATCATATTGAATCCACCATTTATTTTCCTATTTCTATAGTTCTTTGCATATTTGTTTTCCTGCCCCTTCTACGAGACCCTTTCATGAAGTATTTGGTGTTAATGAGTGTGCCCCTGTGGGTACCCAGAGAGGGAAGCCACTGCGCTCTGGCTAGGATTTCTTCCATATTTTGGACTTGTTGCTCTGGAATAGATTTGAAGTCTTTCTTGTTGCAGGCATCCTCTAACCCTATGAGATCCAGGCCTTCAAGATCAATTCTTTTTGGTTCTTCCTCCATAGCTTCTGGGATCGTCTCCATGATCTGTTTTTTTCCTTTTAACGTATTGTTATCCCCTGCATGGCTTATGGTTGGAGGTTTTAGGAAGGTCTCAAGGGGGACCTTGTGCTATTGAGCCTTTAAGGACTGGGCCTGTTCCATGCAGGTGTGCCCAACTTCGATGACTGTTTAATTTTTGTTTTCATTTAGCTGGTTTAAGGCTATGAAGCTGTTGCTAGTCACAGGTCCTTTTTTATTCTTATGAGGGGTAGCTCTCTTGTGGTGCCTTTTTTTGCTCGCTACCTTAGTAAATCCTTCTTCTTCCTGATCATTGGATTCCCCCCACTGGATTCGATCATCAGTGAGCCTCAAGCGAAGGTCATTGGTGGTGGCAGAGTGGTAAGGTCAGCCTCATAATGATGGACCAGTCTCATTTTCGATCCTGAGCAAGGCCATTTCTCGCCGAGTGAGTAGTTATATTAAATTGATCCAAAGCCCACTACCTTTTTTGACACAACTCACTTAACTAGGTTGTTCCTTGGCGAGATGAAAAAAACCCTAGCTCAGCTCTACACTAGGCCGACCTCCATCACCTAGGGTTTGTGGGTTTTTGCATTGGCTGCCCCAGGTAGAACTCCACCCCGAGACTGCAAGGCCATGATCCCTTTCATGCACAACTTGCAAATGAGAATGGTCTTGTCGAGTGGAAAACTGAGCAGCTGGCACAATAGAAGAGTAGGTTTCCCCAGTGTTGCCCAACGAATTAATTTTTTTGTCAGAAACCCCGATGATTTCTTTAGACTAATCAATATTACTCTTTTCAGAGCCAAATTTAGAGGTCTCTCCAGAGTCAATACGACATTCCCATTGCTTGGTTATGGCCTTTTTTTTTCTGAAACTAGTAGAAGACACTAACATCCTGAACTTGTTCGAACCCTTGCACATGAGTTGTATATTTCATCTCTGGTAGGTTTTGTCACCCTAGAGTTAAATATGGACTCTAAGATCTGGATCTGTTCTGGTTTGGATTCCATCTGGGCTTTTATTCACGTTGGTGCCTTTCCTCATTCTTTGATGACGTACCTGCACAAATTATAGTTGTTAGAGCTTGGTTCCTTGTATTTTAATTAGATTTGAAATAATACTCTGTTGAACTCATATTATTGACCATTCTATGGCCGCATTAATTCGGCTCACCCTTGAAAGAAGTGAGAAATTGTATTAAGAGGTAGACTTAGACCATGAAAGTTGGTTATGCAGCATAGAAATGCATATCTAGGGTTTTGTTTGGCCCTGAAATTTTCTTGCTTAATGCTAGAAGTCAAATTTCATTGCATCAAAACCCAGTTGCTATTAAATGATTTTTGTATAGCCAAATAATGTTCTAACTCTATTATAATTGCACATCTGAGTATGAGACATATATTTTTATGCTAAATTTATATATGGGTGAATTCATATTGTTTCTATGCATATACACATTTATAGGAGGTGGAGTAAGAAAGAGTGGGCGTATTAATCTCTAAGGAAATTCATCCGAAAATTATCTTTTAATTATTGATATCATAAATATGGCATCACAAACAAAGGAAGAGGAATTTGGAGTTACAATGTATGGTCACCTTCATAATATTCTCTATGGTTGGAGATCGGTGAAGGAATTGAAGCTTCACGCCATTGACTCTAAGACGTTGATGGATTTTCCTTGAAAATACTAGGCCAATGGCTATTTGGATTCATATTGAATAGAAGAGAGGGAAGATCGGTATGATCTCTTCCACCATCAACAATTGAAACTGAAATACCTACAAATCACAAGAACCTCAAAGAAATTTTCAAATTAGCAGATGTTGTTGAACAAAGGGAATTAATCAAAATCAATGATGTTCACCACAATTCTTAATCCATGAGAAGAATAAGTCTATATATCGACATTGGATAGCCATATGAGGTAATAGCTATCTCTAATGAAAAAAAAAATCATCACTGGTTCAAGAAGCATTCTTTTAGGGTTTGAGTTGTTCCACGGTCATTAAATGTTTGAATTCGATTATTCTAAAAGTCAAATTACATCGAGCTGTTTGGCTGCATGACAAAGCTCCATAAATGAAAATGGGTATCCTAGGAAGAGTATCATGCCATAAACACACACAGGTGCTAATAATAATTCTATAATAGAGGTCGTTGTTGTCTAGCGAGGCCAGTTGGAGCATGGGAAAGGCAAGAGATTATTGTGATGCTCCTAATTTCAAATGCCCCAAGCCAATTTTTGTGCCTCATGCAAATTTGTGGCCAACTATGGTTATAACCTCTATTCATATTATCGGCTTATTAAAGTCATGGATTCAATTTCAAGTGCCTGAGGCCAATGTCAAATTTGTGGCCAGCCCTGGTTATAACCCTAATCCTTGTATTCAGGAGCCTCTTGGGTGGCCACACCTTTTCAAGCATTGACTTCTTATAATATCACTAGTTTATACAGTTTTCCCAACATGAAAGTGGTTTTGTATATTTTAATGACTATTTGGAATCTTAAAAACAAAACAAAAGAAAAATTTGTAATTATGCAAAATATATGTATAAAAAGTAAACCATATTTTTTTTTTCAATCAAATAAAAATGGCAGAAGAAAAAGTTTTAATTATGCAAAATATATCTATAAAATTAAACCATATTTTTTTTCAATCAAATAAAAATGGCAGAAATTATATTTTTTAATAAAAACAATATGTTAAAGAGAACGCTCATTGATTTTTCAATAGAAACATTCTTATTTATAAAATAATTAAAAATTTTAAAAATTTTATGTTATATAAAATGAAAATTTTATGTTAAATAAAATGAAATTTTTATGTTATATAAAATGAAATTATTATATTTATAAAGTTTTTATTATTTTTATATAAAATTATATAATTTTTGTAAAATAAATTTTATAAAAAAAAGTGTTTAGAATATTTTATAACTTTTTTAGATATAATTATTATTGAAGAATATAAAAAAATAAAATAAAAATAATTTTTTTATATTTTTATAAAATTGTAATGACTTATTATATTTTTATACAATGTTAACTTCAATAAATTAAAAAAATTTATTAATGAGAAAATTACATATTCCTCTACTATATATATAATATCTTTTTATCACATACTTTCTTTTACTGAATGATATATTAAAAAAAAATCGATATTAAAATTATTTAGTATAAAATTTAAAGAAAATTTTCAAACACAAATTTTATGAAATTATTTAAAATATAAATATTAATTAAAAAATTATGTGAATATACAAAATTAAAAATTTATATTTTAATTCTTGTATTTGAGAATTATAAATTTTCAATTAAATTGTATACATATATGTAGAATTGCTTAGATTTATGGGGGCGTTGTGAAATAAAAGGAGTTGGTTCGAGGTATCGTGTTTGGTCATTATCTCACATAAAGTCCTTGAAATAATGAGAAGTGTGTCAGATGTAGCGTACATGAAAATAAGAATCTTGTAAATGTTTAAGTGAAGAATTAACACTATCTGTGTGTTCTGAAATACAAACAAAAATTTATAAAGCAAAATTAGGTAGCAAGTTGTCTAGATGACCACATTTGTGAATATTATAATACGTGAGTTAATATTCCCAATGGTTAGGGTCAGTTGATCAAAAATTTCATTGGTCGTTATCTCACTTAAAGTTGTTGAAATAATGAAATGTGTGTCTTATGTAACCTATATAAAAATAAGAATCTTTTGAATATTTAATGCTCAATAAACAATTACCATGCTACAGTGTATTTAATTCTTGTGTTGCAAAAACACCATCGCTCTATATTAAGCATTAAATATTCTATAACCAATTTTTATTATTCAGTAAATTTTTTTGTCTACATTTAACATCAAATTTTAAAATATGTGTGTTTTAATTTAGATGCATCCTAATACAAATATTTTCATGATTTGACAATATTATTTATTTTTAATTATATATGTGCATGATTTGATAATATTAGTTATTTGCAACTATATATATGCATATTGAAGTATTATCTTAACCAATAAGATATTAGAGTTTTAATATGTGACTAGTTCTCATTATGTAAATAATGTTTTTATCATATGAATAGATATTTCACTATTTTTCATATGTTAACATAAATAAAAAACATTATCATATAGATTTCATTATCAAAATTATAAATAAAGTATTATAATAAGTAATATTGAAAATACATAAATCTAAAACTTATGATTTCTATAAATATTTATTATAGAATTCCAACTTAATTTTTGTTTTCCCTTAAATCTAAAACATTTTATTTTTTATTTATTCCTAATTGTTATGTTTTTAAGGTTTAAAATCAGATTCATTATTTGTCATCAAGAAGTTTCTAACTTAAAATAGAAGGTCATATATTAATTCATATCCAAATCGAAGTTAAAATAAAAAAATAACTTTTTAAATTTGAAATGAGAATTATTTCATTTTATTTTTTTAATTGAAGTGTGAGGAATTTTTTTTAATATATTCTAATAGTCATTGATTTGGTAGGATTTTTTATTTTATTAGTTATTTATAAATATTAAAATTTGTGTATATCACTTTATAAAAAGGGCTTAACATTTTATACAATACAATTTTATCATCATGAAACAATTTGTTCATATATTAAGTATTTATTATAACTATAATTTAATAGTAGGTATTGGGAAACAAATTAAGTTATGATTAATTTTCTCATTTCTCATTGTCATTATAAGTCTATAGCTATTCATTATATACATATTTTGTGTTCTTAATGCATAGACATCACATGGTAAGAGAAAATGAAATTTAATTAATTTCTTACATGAGCACATAAATATAATATCCAAAAGCTAACCACTATCATAAATTAACATAGATTGTATGCACAAACGAAAAAATTTAATTGATTTCATGTTTATATAATTCATAAAAAAATTATATTAGAAATGTTATCATTTGTTTATTAGAAGATGGAATGCTAATTTTTCATCTTCAAAATTGAGCATTAGATTTATGATGTTTAATTTCTATGAAAGAAAATATCATAACATTCAAAGCTTTCATGTCCTATTAAAATATTTATAAATATAGAAAAAGAAATGTTCATTTTACAAATTGGAGATGGATGTAGAATCCTATTTATTATACTCATGTTTAAATTTACAAGTTATACAATTTACATGTGAGTTTAAGTTTTAGTTCAATTAATATAAAATAAATAATATAAAGTAGTATTTTTCACAATAATAAAATCAATTTATATTTAAAAATATATATATATTGAAATATTATTTGATAATTTGATTATTAAAAATGCCATAAAAAGACTCACCTTCTATTTCACTTTTTAAATACATGGTTGTATTCTCATTTATATTAAATTGTTATGTTGTGGACATGATTCTTTTCAAACTTGATATAACATATAATTATTAATTCTTTTATATTGTTATTAAATGATGTATTTATTATTTATTTAAAGAATATATCTATATGTTTTAATACTACATATATTTAAAGAGTCATAACATAACAATTGAATTTTTCACAACTAATTAATAAATTAAAAAATAATCATTATATATAAATGTTTCAAATATTTATATTTTTATGTAAAAGAAATTAATTTTAATTTGTCTATCTAAAAGTATTAACTAGATGTTAATCATTCAATTTAAAATACAATATATCTTTCCAAAATGGATTATTATTCAAATCTTTTATAAAAATATAAAAATTAAATCTATTTTTTTTCGTGGTTAGAAGATTACTTAAAATAAATTATATTTATAATAATCTCAATATAGTTTATTTTATAAATAATTTTATTTTTATCTCAGAAAATATCTTTATATTTTAAAAAGTATCTATATAAAATTATCTAAATTTAAAAAAATTATCGGCGAAATACACATTTGTTAATCTGAAATGCGTTGGCAACCTTACTGGAAAACATTTTGAAAAACCTTAACGCATCCGTTGCGAAAACAAGGTATTTGTACCCATAATATACATTATCATTCGCTAAGAGAGTCGAAAGATATGTCGAGCGAGACATGCTCAAGACGTCAAAGGCAAGACACGTAGCAAACGAAGCCTATTGTGTTATCTGTCCTTTAAATCGTCTTATGTGTCCTTTAATACTCTTTCTTTTTATATAATAAAAGAGCAAAATTATTCCACCATTCTGAAGTTTTCTATATGGTTGATAGAACATGATTGAATTATTAGAGTATAATTCATAATTATCTATTCCTCAAGATATTCATTATTATTCATCTTTCCAACCACTTATAGAACGAGAAAATTCGATTACTATTGGGGGCCATATATTTTGTAATTAAAGTGTGTTTATTATGTTTCCACAACTTACCTTTTAGACTACCTTAATATGATAAGGGTAGTTATAAAAAGTATGAAAAACGTGTAATAATAATTTTTTTATAAAAAGTAAGTTTATTATATGTATGTTTTTTTAGGATTATTCTAACATATGTATAGATAATGTGATATTAAGGCTTTGCAATGGTTTGACCATTTTCTAAACATTTAATTATGTTAACAATATTCTCCTAATAAATTCCATGCTCAATTTTCAATGCTTAACTATTTTTTAGCATTATGTAGTGAAATAGTTTATAATATTATGTTCAATGCTAAAATAAATTTATAAGTGTGCTCATAATCAAGAATATTATAATCAAAGCTTTAATAAATTTATAAATGTGCTCTAGAAAAGTGTGTCAATCTCTTCACACATGTGAATTAAATATAATGTTCAATATGCAAAGCTTAGTCAATCTTGGAATGTTCAACAAGTTCTCAAAATAGAAGATCATCAATGACTTTTTCTCATTTATGGGATGATCTCCAAAAAAAATAAGGAAATATGATGATGATGATGATTAACATCCACTGATACCAATGTGGTTGATCGGATCTCAAAAAAGACATATAATTGTCATTCTTCAAAATCTTGTTTCTCTCACTAACGAGAAGGGGAATAAGCGCTCCAAGATCGCTATAGTTGGGTTGGCTTAGTAAGTCAAGAATATTGGAGGTGTGGCTGATGATAAGAAATTGAGAGCAGATGTGGGAAAGAGTTGGGAAGTCTAAAAGGAAGTGATTTTCATCTTCCGCCTTCTTAGCATAAAAAATATGATAGATTCTATCGTCCCAGGGAGTCTTGGGAGTAGACCACTGCCTGGTCTCACTTCAAATCTCATGAGAATTAGTTCTTAAATTAGCGATGTTCATTTTGTTATTAGTGTTGGTAAACATAGACAAATATTTTTGGTTGTCAAGGGTGGAGTTGATCACCTCCTTATGGTATCTTAACTTCCTTTTACCCTCTAGCTCCTTACCATCCCGCATCTTGTCCTTAAAATTGGAGGTAATAGTATCTTTGATACTATCCTTGCTTCCTTTGATGATCTCCTCCTTAATCCCCCAAAGGTTGAGCCAAGACTGGGCATCCTTATGCCACCCATGCTTGAGGCACTAGTGGGGGTTTTGACTAATGGTAGAAGCAATTTCGAGGATCCTCTTGGATTCCATGTTGTAAAGCTTCTTCTTATACATCAAATATCTAGACATAACCATACTTTCAATGGTGGATAGGTCCGCTTCGATCAAGAGGATAGGATAGGGATTATTTCCCTTGATCTTGAGGTTATAGGCTATGAATTTCTTTTGGATCATCTCAATATTTCTCCATGAATCTCTATATATACTGCAACCCCAAACTTCACATCTGTATAAGACAACAAGGGTGACGAGAGTCTCAAAGAGGAACCTTTTTTTACTCCCAATGTAAAGATCGACTGACTTAAAATTGCTTTCAAGCTCATAATAAGCTTTCTAACCTCCAATAATTCTTTTCTCGATGTTATAATAACAGTTGAGCTAGTGACAAAAGTCCATACTCAAATATTTATAAGATGAAACATGCTCTAGAAAATGATTATCATGGACAAAACTACCATGGGTGACATTTTTGGATTTAATGGTCATGACTTTTCTCTTGCCAATATTCACTGTCATACCCATCTTGGAGCAGTAGACATCAAGAGTCTTAAGATTCTTGTGTAGGTCATCATATTTTTTTTCAAGAAGAACAATATCATAAATGTAAAGGATAAGAGTAATGATTATACCAGTGAGGTCGGTGCCCTTGCAAACTGTAGTTTACAAACACTCCACTAGGTTATCGATGTAAATAACAAAAACAGTAGTGGATATGGGACACCCTTGCTTAACCCCTATATTTCATCTAATATTTTTAGACCACCCTTTGTTGGTATTAATCTTGGAAATGGCGATCTCGTAGAGGAAAATTACATCAATCCTAAGTTTAGGAGGAACCATGATCTTTTTAAGCCTCTCCCAAAGCTTATCTCAAGGGATAATATTGAAAGCTTTTCTAAAGTCTACAAAGCAACAAAAGAGATTAGTTTTACTATTGCGAAATTTCTCTACAATGATCCTAAGAGTGACAAGGTGGTCGATATTTGAGTGTTTTCTGCTAAAAAAAGCTTTCCCTTTAGCCCTTTTACCCTGGTTTTCAATCCAAAGGCTAAGCTTATTTTCAAAAATGATCCCATAAAGCTTGGCTAGGATGTGGCTAATCATAATGGCCAAGTAGTTAGAGGGAACATTTTTGTCCCCATTTTAAAAGATAGTTACAATAAGTCTTTGCATCTAAAGCTTAGGGAAGCCATGCTTTACATCAAAATTGAGAAGCTTGTGGAGATGAGGAGTGAGGATAGATCTTCCCATTTTAAAGATATCAACTTGGTATCTTTAAATATCTTTAGATTTCCCATTGGCGAGCTTATAAATCCCAGACTCAGGTTCTTCAAGAGAAAATATATCTTCCTTAATAATAGTGTTTAAGATGCTTCCCACGGTCTTTGGAGAGTCATACAACTTCTTAAGATTTTAAACCCAATTTTATAAGGGGATAGAATGATTTTATTTAGTTTTACGAACAAACACATTATGCCAAAACGTTTTGGGCGCAACCTTAGAAAGGTGAAGAATTTGCTCTTGTCTTGTATTAATACATGACCTCTTCTTCCTCTTGATGAGTGATTTGTATATACATATATTATCGAGCTTAATGATTTTATTAGGGGCATCTGTGATCGCTTTCCTAGAAATTTAACAATATTTGTAATGCCAAGGATTAGAAGTTCTATTATTTTGCATATACGATGTCTCATTAGACAACTTACTAATGGTAGTGGAAAGGGTACAAGTAAAATGGTAATAGATTTGATAACTTCTATTATTATAAGTGAGGGAGCCTAAGTCCCTTTATAAATAATTTAACGAAAGATAGAGCTTACTTATATCGAAGTGAATGTGTATTTTTCTTTCACTGCTCTCATGCATGTCGGTGGTATGCATAACAAGATTGAGGGATAAAGGCAAAGGTATGTTGTCAAATTCAAGATCATACCCGTTAAGTAGCTAAAAGTTTGTAATATGATTGAGGACATGGGTGTCAGAAATGTCATAATCCCTGACGCTGCTACCTAGCCCATGGAAACATGTCATCTAACCAAAGATAGGTCACTTTTTAATACAATTACAAATGATCAGGTCCTGGGAACTACCAAATTTGAGGATGTTGATGCCGAATAAGTTCTCGATTATGTCTTCAGAGTCTCTCTTGAATCTATTAGCTAATTTACCATCCTCGTCAAGCCACAAGGGGTTGGGGTTAGAGCTGTTACTTAACATAATATCTTGGTTAACTTATTAGTTTGAGCATTAAATTCTCCAAGCAATGGAAATTGCCTTCATTCCTTAGATTGTAGATGTCATTTTATCCTGGTTATTCTTTTATAGGATGTAGAGTTGATTTGGGCGAAATAGCATATTGTAAGAAATATCCTATTGGTTGTAGAATCATAGATCTCTATCCAATGTATTGATTAAATGGGTCAGTTTTATGAAACTGGATGTGAGAGGAAACATTGTTCCTAATATAACAGGCTATACCACTAAAACCTCTCCTGGAGGATTTATTATTCCAAGCTGACCAAAGAGTGAATCCTTCAAGGTGAGGGACTATAGTTTCATCAAATTCCATACAAATTCATATATAACTTACCAATTATACAAATCATAACTAATTCCAAAGTTGAAAGGTAGTGGTCTCTACCCTAAAAAAATATAACAAAAAATCATATTATCTAGCTCAACATGCATGTCAATAAGTGGGTGCACTTTATTAAAGTGGAGTGCCAATTAAACTAAGTTGTATCTCATAGAAAATCCCAACCATGGTACCAAGATAGTAGTAAGACATTGTTCTCATCCTAGATATGTAACTATAGTGCATCACCACTAGGAAGGTAACACACGATTATTATATTATTAGACCTTAGAACTAGCTAGGTTACCATGGAATCTCATTTAGTACCCCCATGTTAGCTCAAACATTAAAATAATATACATAATCAAATACAAATTCCCCCTAAGTGATGTCAAGAAATGTTGTAATGTTATAATAATAAATCAAATTGGAAATCACATTAGGGAAATATGAATCACCACCCTAAATGACATCAAACACCATAGGAAAGTTCTATCTCAACTACGTCCCCAAAAAATATTCATCAATAGGGGAAAATGCACAACACCCCCTCTTTGTGTCATACCGATAATGTAATTCCATCATATATAGTCACTAGTGGTTGGATGTTGTCATTTATGTCAAGAATATGGCAACCAAGGTGCATTGTTGGAGCTATGATGTATATGATGTAGTCTATATAAAACCCCAGTCCTTGTGTAACCCTTGACGATGAAAAACCTAGTAACTCTTGATCTACATGAAACCTTAGCTATATATCCCTATCTATATAATGTAAATACTTAGTTTGTTGGAGCATGGCCTAATAATGAATAAATTAAGGAGACTGTTCCATGAAATCCTCTATGACACATGATGACATATGAAGTGATGGCATATTCTCTAACATTGTTGATTTCCTTTTTCTATGATGAAGAAGTTGTCCTAGGTCCATTAATATGATGAAACCCTTCAAAACTAGCCTTGATGAAAAACCTTAACACTCTAGTTCATGTCCCATGATATCATATCTAGCCTTGTTGTAGACTAGCTATTTATTGAAAAGCCCTAGCTCCCTAGTCTTGTTGAAACCCTAATCCTAACACCATACAATCCCTAATGATTACATCCTAGCATAAATAAATGATGTCCTATCTATTACCTTAAATCCCTATCCACATTCCAAATTTTGTTAACCCTAAAATTCTGTGATAAAAATATATTTTTATGCAAAAAAAAATTGGCATTAGACACAATGTCTTGAAAATATGATTACATCAAATTGTATAGGGCTTAAAACCCTCTCCAATGAATACTTAAATGCCCCCTAACTCCTTGTCATTGGGGATAAATTAAATTTTTAAATAATATATATATATATATATATTCCAGCCTATGCAAGCCAACTTATGTAGGCTCAACACACCTTTGCAACTCATGACCCTTCATCAAATGTTCAAACAAGTATAAATACCCATATGAGCTCGTCCTTTTTAGCCATACATCTGTGGTCAAACACAGAGACAAATTTTGGATTTGAAGGAGAAGAATGAAGGCTCAAAACATTATTTGTTGAATTTTGAAATTCTACTTGGACAAAGCTCACATTTTCTATAGATCTGTAACTCTATAAGTCTCAGACATTGAGAATTTGGAACTTGGATCTATGGAAAATAATCTTAGAATTGTGACAAATTCGATGATGTGGAAATTCTTTGAGTAGACTCTGAGTTTAGGCCATTGGAATAATTTTTCAGTGAGAAGACATTTCAGAGCTTTGTTGTGAAGAAGTTTCTTAGCTTTTACAACTAACTTACCAAAAAAAAAACCTTAGTAGTTTGAGGAGGAGTCTCAGTCCTCTAGTGTAGAATTTTTCACCTAGGAGTTGAAAACTCATCCATTTTGAAGCCTAAATATTAGACACTATCAAGCCTTGAATTCGTCCTTTTAGTGTAGACACTTAAGTATATCATTTTAGCCTTTCAAATCATACATATACGCCTTCTTTTGAAGTAGCATTCCTAGCATACCTCATCCCTAAAGTAGGACTGTTTTTAGCCAAAAATTAAAAAGCGAAGAATTAAGACCTATGGAAAGGTTGTGGCAAACTCTGTATTTCATCTTTTTGAGAGATAGAGCTATCATAATCTTGAAGAAACATCTGTGGCAGATAATTTTAGGGTTTTATTTATCATTTTATTGAGTAGAAAGAAGGGAGATATTGAAGTGAACTTAAGGTAACATTGAAGAAGACACCTTCATGTCTTGTAGAAGACCTACTGATCACATCCTGGAGCCATCATTGGATGTTTCCTTTGGAAAAATTAGTGTGGAGACTTGGGTAGACCCTTGATATGTGTAGTAGACTCTCTTGGAACATATCTTGATATTTGTAACGAACCTTGAATACATTGGAAGCCGGATTTGGTAGAAAAACGTTTCTATTTGTTTGGTTCAGAGCTATAGAATGCTTTGAATGGTTTGGAAGACTCCTTGAAGTCTACTTGAAAACTATACTCGTGTAAATATTATTGAGGGAATTCATGGAGGAATTCTTAGAGACCTTGATGAATGATTGAAGAAATCATGGAATAATCTTGGAATTTTTTTTTTGGGAATCATGACAAATTGTGAAGAAACATTTTGTGGTTGATAAAATTTTCATTGGTGAGCTAAGAGATGGAATTATTGAAAGGGAACTTGAATATAATTCCAGGGCTTGTTACAGAATACATTGGAAGCCTTTAAGAACCATTAAATCCATATTGAATATCTCATGTAGTGGGTTGGAGCCCTAGAGGATTGGAGTCCTAAACAAGACCAAGTTGGAGCGTCAAATAATGGAGAGGGTTGGTTCCCTAGAGGATTGGATTCATTAAGAAGACCAAGTTGGTGCTTTGAAAAGTACAAGTTGGAACTTGGTAGATTGAAGATTGGATTATTCATATACGGTTGGAGCCCTGAAGTGTTATTGTACTTGATTTTTTGTAAATAGGATTGGAGTACTCGTTGATCTTATAAGATAAATTATTTATTTTTATTTTTCATTTTTAGTTTTTTTTATAAGTGATCATAACTGGCATAAAAAATAATAATCATAAAATAAATATTGATCCACTCCCCTCTTAGTATTTCCAACAATTAGTATCAAAGCTAGTGCCTTCACTCAAAGCCTAACAGCTTGAAGGTAGATCCTTAGAACACAAATTGAAAAGTCAAGGAAGAAGGATTGAAAACACTTTGAAGGTGTCACATCCTTAGTGGATAATCAAATTGGGAAAGCCCCATTGTTCAATGGGTATTTTATATATGGAAGGCAATAATGAATAATTTCTTAATGGCTCAAGGTTTTGGATTCAGGGAATCAACGGTTAATGGAAGAAAAATGGAAGACGAATATTGCAATGAACATAACACAGTAGAAATAAAGGAAATATTAGTGGGATATCAAATTCTTTAAAGGTCAAAGTGGAGAAATTTTTATCAACAAAAGAGCTATGGGAAGATCTTAAAGATATTCATTCAAAAGGATGATGGTCGTGACTTCTAATCAAGAACATAATGGAAAAAATCACAAAGATGAACTAGAGGAAACAATTGAAAGCAAATACGAGGGACAAAATTACTTAAAGGAAGATAATAAAGAGTCATATATGAAGTTGATATTGAAATAGATGTCCAGACAATGCTTCTAACATCCCTATAATAAATAAGCAGTTTGAAAAAGGAAAATGAGGAACTCAAAAAGAAATTACTAGTTGTTTATCATGATATTGACAAGACAAAGAAGGAATCTCTTCTTTTAAGCCATGAAATACAATAAAGGGATGAGGATCTCAACTAACTAAAGGAAGAATTGCAACAAAACAAGAAGAGACACCATGAAGAAGTCATATCCATGACAAATCAATTAAACAAAGAAAAAAGAAGCAAATTCAATTTGGAAACCCATGTTGATCTAAGATATAAGGAATTGAAAAAAGTTGAAGCAGAAATTTTTCAATATAAAAAAGATGTTTCCTTTCTTAAAAATCGATTGGAAGAAGCAAAGAAAAACACACAAGGAGCTGAAATAGTGATGGAAGGTTGAGCCCTCTTGGAAGGACAAGTTGGTCAAGAGGAAAAGGAAAGGAATGTTATGGAATACCAACTAGAAGAAAAAGAAGAAGGAATATTCAAGTTGAAATCAGATGCAATCTCTCTCAGAGTCCAAGCATGTGAAGGAACAAGGATGAAGGAAGAAATGGAGAACCAACTAGCAAAGAAAAATGAAGAATGTGGGAAAACGAAAAAAAAGACTATTTCTCTAAGGAAAGACATTGATAAACTTAACAAGAGTCTAAATATCTCTCAAATCCTAGATGACATCCTAAATCATAAAATATGCCCCCTTGATAAATTAGGTCTTGGTTATGCAAGTGAACCTTCAAGTAAAAATGATAAAAACCCTAATGCATCAAAAGACAATAACATGGAGAAGCTTAAATGTTGTTCTAATATCCCTAGCTCTAGTAGAAGCAAGGAATATAGTAAAAATGGCAATGGAAATATCTATGCTCTGAGAAGAAATGTTGATTTTTCAAGTAGCAATAAATATTATCAAGGTAATTCAAGGAAAACAATTTCAACGATGCATAATGGAAATCCTCAATTTTCAGGTATCGTGCTATATTTTTTGGTGATTGTTGCTCTTGTACAAATTGTTGACAGATGTAAAGGATTGCAAGGCATATAAAAAAGACATCTATGAGGACTCTAATCATTTCCCCAAAAGTAAAGGTGAAAGGAGATACCCCAATGTACATACCAATAAACATTATTCTCCTCCATTGATGTACAAAACTGAAAGTTTCAAATTTCATGATGTTATAAATTTAGCTAGAGATTGAAAATTCAAGTGGGTCCCTAGAAAACCTGAATAATCATAAATTAAGCAGGGAAAGAGAGTCATAAAGGTTCGGAGAAGAAATAAGGTTGCATGAAAAGAAAATCTTGAATGTACTTTGGATGCTTAAGGTATCAATACTTGGTGTTGATCAACATAAAAGCATCGTAGGAATATCATGCATACTATCAGGGGAAGCACAAGTCAAACCCCATGATAACATTAAGATATCAGAAGAATATTTATGACAAGAATACTAGCACAATACCAAGGGGAGCAACATAACGATAACAGGGGGAATAACATATCTATCATGGAGAACTATCATTGATGAAGAAAAGAAGAAAATATGATGAACCAACATGATGACATGAAGAAGGAGATGCTTGATGATAAGGGGAGACCTTGATGAAACATTGTCATGAAGAAAAACTCATTTTCCATTGATGTCAAAGGGGGAGAAAGTAATGAAAGGGGGGGGGGGGGATATATCCATCAATGAAAAAGGGGGAGATTATTGGATAAATTTTTCATTGATGTCAATAATATGGCAACCAAGGTGCATTGTTAGAGCTATTCTCTATATGAAGTAGCCTATATAAAACCATATTCCTTGTTAACCCTTGTTGATGCAAACCCTATTAGCTCTTGATCTACATGAAACCCTAGATATATATCCCTATATATAATGGAAAGCCTTAGTTTTTTGAAGCATGGCCTAATAATGAAAAAATGGAGTCCATTCCATTAAATCCTCCTTGAAACATGAGGACATATGAAGTGATGACATATTCTCTAACATTCTTGAAGTCCTTGGTATATGATGAAAAATTTGTCCTAGTTCCATTAAGATGATGAAACCATTCAAAGATAAGCATGATGAAAAACCTTAGCACTCTAGTTCATGTACCATGATATCATTTATAGCCTTGTTGTAGACTAGCTATTTATTGAAAATACCTAACGCCATTGTCATGTTGAAACACTAATCCTAATACCATAATATCCCTAATAATTATAGCCCAACATAAATAAATTAAGTCTTATCCATAACCATAAAGCCTATCCACATTACAAATGTTCATAACCCTAAATTTTTTTCATAAAAATATATTTTTATGACAGAAATTTTTTTTTTTTGACATTAGACATAATGTCTTGAAAATATGATTACATCAACTTGTAGAGGTATTAAAACTGTAAGACCCTCATCCCAAATCTACCCAAGTAACCATCCAAATGGGGTAAATATGAATCAAGAGGTCATTATAATAGGATTCAACCTCCTAGGTGACCTTAAGGAAGCAGAATCGATAGAAACACATCAAACCGACCTTCCACATCATCAAAAAAACTCCCAGGAGCCATCCCACCCACTCAAGTAAGTAGAGATTGGGTGACACTAGGTTTTTTTGGACTATTAAACACTCGAATTCTCCCTTGATATGGGTGACGGTGTGTTTGGAAGGCTTTGGATGCTCCCACAACATGGGAATGTGTGCATCCAGGGGATTTTTTCCTCGGACATGTGTTAGCATCCATGATAATTGCGCCATTTTTTAAGCCCAAAATATTGGTCAGTTCCCAGAACTTCCCGTAGCTTCCAAAATCCATCAAACACATGATGAAAAGGTTAATTAACAAAAAACTGACTACGAGACTAGGCCTGACCATCCCCAAATGGGACTGATATTTTTTCCAACACTTTGCATCAATGAAATCTATAGGTCTAGAATACAAGGTAAATCTTGAATGACTAAAAACTCTTATGAGACATGACAAGAAGGATTAATACCCTCTTCCTTAAACGGTTATGACATCAATTAGGTCTTGCATCCGTTTTATTTATAATTACACATAAGTAAATGTAATAACCGTGAATTGAACCAATCATATAACCATGCTTAGAACCCGCATAAAACCATGTAAATAAAAATGAGATAATAGTCATTAGAGCCACACATTAACAAGTACAAAAGCATGAGAACTTATATTTTATCAAACATAGGCAATAGTCAACTAGGTTCAAGACATCCACATACCACCTAACCATATACATGGATGAGTCAAATATCTCCTCAGCTAGTCACCTCTGTGCCATATTCAATGCATGAATGTGGGATGTCATGAGTAGACCAATCCAAAAACAACTAAGGGAATCCATAGGTTAAACCACCTAGACCCTCACCATACCATGATCGAACCTAAACTAGTGTCAAGATCACAAAACCAAACCCGACATAGAATTCCTCTATATTCCATCACTATCCTCGAGGAATTTTCTGACTCCTTGTCTCTGAGGCTTTACCGCAATCCACACCATATCACTAGGCCCTAAACTGAGACACCACCCTAAGGATGTACCATGTATCTCGATAAAATTTGTCAAGGGATTCCTAAGCATTTGGAATTTTCCTAAGACCACCTCTGCCCTGGATTCCGAAAACCATCCAGTAATTCCAAAGTTCAAAACTGAGATCAATCCCATCATACCATGGTTATTGAGGAAAATGCAAGGAAAGGATGAAAACCACTTTCAAAACCTGGAAATCCATCCACCAACAACAAGAGAACCAAATACCAACAAGCATAAGCCATGCATGTCCAAACCAACTAGGAATTCACACATGCAATATGTTACCTGCAAGAATTCTTGTTGAAGCTTCTTGATCATGCTCTTCCTTGCTTGGTATTTTATTTCCTTCCCTTTCCTTGTCCTTCCTTTTCTTTCCTTCCCCTTTCTTGGTCTAATACTGAAATGCTTCAAGAAAAATCGAAGTGTCTAAGAGTGTGTGAGAGATAGAATAGAGAGAGAGATAGATCCAAAACTGAACTAAAATAAGCCGTGAATTGATCCTAAGAAACATTTTTATTAATCAGACACATATTTTCTTCATTTTCCATTACTTTCCTTCATTTTCCTTCTCACATGCAACCTGTGACCATTCTCCTTCCTTTTCTCCTAATTTTCTTTATTTTTACAAATAAATGTTCCAAAATAAATTTTTCCTCTTTAATTCCTTAACAATTGTATTTTCCAATTTCCCTTTAGCCATAAACACATCTAGTGATTCCCACTAGGATATCTTTGCCCAACATTCAATTTGCAATAAGTGTCCCTCAACTACGGTCTTATATTTTCCTTTATTAACTTTTATTACATGAACTTTTAACCACGGTTTGTTACAGAACCCTCCCCATTGAGGAACACCATCCTCAGTGTTAAATCACGCCTACACCTCACCAAAACTACTGAGAAGAAAACATAATTCTCATGTATATGTATAACCTAGCTCGTTGCAATATTTACAATGAATGACCTACTCAAAGAAAAAAACCATGATAACATGACCATATAACAACCATACTTCTTATTGATGCATTAAAACTTAGATCATGGAGGTATTTACATCCATATACATATGTACATATACCAAAACATCACCAAATCATATGTCAAACATATACCAAACATCATACCAAAACTTATTTGCCTCAACCGGAAAACAATGAAGGATACATAGCTCACATCTAATTTGCCATCTCCCATGTAGCTTCATTGGGACCAAAGTGCTTCCCCTTTACTTTAATTTTCTCGATGGCTCTATTCTTGAGCATGAATTGCTTCCACTGGAATATGCACTGAGGTTCCGACTGGAATTCTCCCTCTTTATCTACCTACAATACAGACCAATAAATACTATGATCAACATCCTTTATATACCTAAGCAATGGAACATGAAAAAAAGCATGGAATTTCACTATTGGAGGCAGTGGAAGTCGATAGGCCACAGGTCCAATCCTCTCAAGGATCTCAAAAGGCCCACAATACTATGGTGCCAACTCTGCACATTATCCAATCCTCAAGGAGATATTCTCGGGCTTTATGCAAAAATACACATGCTCCACAACCTGAAACTCCTTAAATTCCCTGTGTTGGTCTGCATAACTCTTCTTTCTATCTTGTGTTTCCTTTATATTATTATTTATAACCTACATTTCCTATTCCATGTCTACCAGCATTTTTGATCCAATTAATACCCTATAAACTAGATCACTGCAACTAATGGGAGTATCACAGCTCCGTCTGTATAGTGCATCAAAGGGAACCATCGTCAATGACTCTAGATATTCATTTTTGTATGCAAACTAAAATAATGATAGATACACCTCCCATACTATTTGTTCATGCATGAAATACATCCTCAACATGTCCTCCAGGATATTTTTGACTCTATCTACCTATCCATATGTCTGCAAATGATAAGTTGTATTGAATCCTAACTCTGTCCCCAAACCTGAAAAAAAGTCCTTCCAAAACTTCGAAGTGAACTTGGCATCCTTGTCCAACACAATCCTCTTCATAACACCGTGTAACCTTACGATCTCCGTGATGAAAATTAATGCCACCTCACTAGTTGAATACATAGTCCTCACTGGAATGAAGTGAGCCACCTTGCTGACACATGTCGACCGCGACCATAATAGAATGATATTTCCTCACTCTCCTCGAGAGACCTGTAATGAAATCCATGGAAATAACCTTCCATTTCCATTCCAGAATGAGAATAGGTTGTAGTAGACCACATGGATGCTTACATTCTACCTTTAATTGCTGACAATCGAAGTATATGGATACAAACTCGACCACATCCTTCCTTATATTCAGCCAATAATAAAACTTGTTCACCACAGTCAATGTATTTGATAGATTGGGTGTCCTGAATATGGTTTCACATGAAAATCCCTCAAGATCACCTTTGTGAGCTCACTACTATTTGACATGTACATACTTTCTCTAAACTGGACCAATTCATCTACCATGAGATGATAATCTACATCCTGTACACCTACACCTATAACGATACTTGCACCAGTACCTATACCTATACTCTACTACAATTTATGCCTAAGCTCCATATACCTGACATCTTTCTGACCTTCTTGCAAGATCCTAACCTGTAAATCTATCCCATAGGAGCTCATAGCTGTAATGTGATTTAATTGTACCTGCCTACTAAGAGCATCTCCAACCCTATTCTCTTTACCATTGATGTAACCCATCTCAAATTCAAACTCACTGATCGTATCCAACCATCTAGCTTTCCTAGCTTTCAGATTCAGTTGTAAAAAAAATATCTCAATCAATTATGATCGCTCATCAACACAAACCTCTTTCTAGGAAGATAGTTCCTCCACATCTTCAATCGATGTATGACCGCTGCTAGCTGAAGATCATGTGTTAGAGAGTTATTATCTTCCTCATTCAGTTTCTGTGACTCATAGCATACCACCTATCCATCCTGCATAAGGACTCCACCAAGTCCTCTCTTGCAAGCATATGTACATATTACAAACCCTTTGTTTGGATTTGTGATCTTTAACACTAGAGCATGTGTCAACAACTGATTAAGCTGATCAAAACTTGACTCACACTCCTCTGTCTATTCAAAATTCTTGTCTTTCCTTTGCATTGATGTAATAGGATAAGAAATCTGTGAAACTTTCCTCATGAACCCCGTGTAATAACCTACCAATCCCATAAAGGATCTCATTACATCTACATTTCTAGGAGTTGCCCACTCTATGAAAAATCTTAACTTTTCTAGATCTACTCCTATTCCGTCCTTGGAAACACCATGTAGCAAGTAATGCACCACTTTCTGAAATAAAATCCACTTGCTAAGATTGGGATACAACTGACATGATGCTCTCTTAGCAATCTCAACATTGTTGCTAAATGCTCGAAATTTTCTTCTAATTCTTTGAATATACCAAGATGTCATCAGTGAATACAATACCAAACTTGTCCAGATAAGGATGCAACACACTATTCATCAAACACATAAATTTATCTGGGGCATTAGTCAAACTGAATGAAACTACAACAAACTCATAATTCCCATACCTGGTCCAGAAAGTTGTACTATAGATGTCTTTTTCTTTGATGCGTACCTGATGCTATCCCAATATAAATTCAATCTTAGAGAGCACTATAGCTCCCTTCACCAGATGCAACAAGTCATTTATCATCAGAAATGGGTACATGTTCTTGATCGTCACTTTTTTCAACTCCATTCAATAAATGCATAGTATGAGAGTACCATATTTCTTCTTCACAAACAATATCGATGTGCCCCATGGTGATACACTTGGCATAATGTATCACTTATCAAGAATTTCCTTCAGCTGCAACTTCAGCTCTACCAACTCTAGTGTTCTCATCCTATAAGGTTCCTTTGATGCTAGTGTTGCCCATGGTACCACCTCACTAGAAAAATCTACTTCCCTGTGAGGAGGTAGCTCTGGAATTTCTATGGGAAATACATCCTGAAATTGCTGTAGAACTAGGTACCTTCTCAAAACATATTCATCCTCAACTTCATTACCTTTGTCACTAGATATATGTACTAAAAATAAAACACACCCTTTCTTGTGACTATTCTTGACCTACATAGTTTTCACAATCCTAATGGATGTGGATTTCTTCTTTCACTGCAAGATTATATTTTCCCCATTGTCATCCAAGCACTCAATGGCCTTGTCAAAGAAATACACCTTGGTACTATGAAAGTATAGCCAATCCATGCCTGATAACATATTATATTATTCCAATATAAATATGTTCGAGTGTGCTGTTGTAACATGCCATTCAAATAAAATTCACAAGCTCTTACCCAATGGTGAACTCTATTCTTTGTGCATGTAGCCAACTATACCAACCAAGATTCTTCCAGCACTTATTTTCTCAAACCACACTTATCCATGAGGTCAGGATTAATATAAATATAATTAGATCGACGATCAATCAAAATATAAATAACTTGATCACAAGCCTTACCGTCCATCTCAATGATAAATGCTTGTTGATCTTCCTTCCTCTTGTCCACAATTGCATAAATTTGAGGAATGTTATGACCAACATCCCCAATAGTCTATTCTTCCTATTAACTATAGCTCTGGGGTCTACCACCTTGATACTGCAAAAAATCCCTCTTACGATGATCCTTTCCAAATATCCAAAATTACAAAGGTTCTCTACCATGACCTCTAGTCTGCTACTATCCATGTCCCTTCTCACCTCTACTGAAATTATTGTAAGGAAATACATTTTATTTCTCACCTTCATTTTGTGGTATTCCTCACTGTGGTGTCCATATTCCTTTATCTTTCTCATTTCCTCTCAAATCATGCTTAGGATCAACTTTGCGTTTTGAATCCTTATAACAATGCTTCAACTTTCAAATGGACTCTTCTAGCGATATAGGGCCATCAAAATCAATCCCCTCTCTCTATGCTAGTGGAAGCCCACTGATGAATTTTTGAACCTTTGCTTTCTCCTCCTTGAGGTAAGGCACATATCTCAAAAACTCCAAGAACCTGTTAGTATACTCATATATCCTAGAATTGATCTTCAACTCATAAAAATCCTTAGCTCTAACATCATAATATCTCTTTGACAGATACTTCTTCCAAAACAGCCTCTCGGACTCACTCCAAGTTAGTTCCTTCTCATGAATACCCATGACATTCTTCACATATTCCCACCAAATATCTTCTTTACCTTTGAGCCTAAATATATATATTTCAGGTTTCATGTTTTTTGTGTAATCATACAACCGAAAGAACTTCCTCATACCAAACAACCATGCCTCTGCATTTTTTTATTTCTTCAATGAAGTTGTAAGCATACATGTGTCAAGCGAGTGTATCAACCAAAGAAATGGAAGAGATATAAAACCATTAGATATATATACAACATAAAGAATTTAATCCTTCCATCAAGGACCTTCACCAAATAATCAATTTTCATGAAGAAATGTTTGTCCATGATTTTTTGTTCCAACAAAATCCAGCTAGTGCGATGTATAAATATTCTCATTTCGTAAATATCACAAACAACATATACTTCATTATATCAATCACTATCCAGATATTGGATTTATAGGGTCAAATTACATAGCCCAATAATGTTGAAAATAGTATGAATCTAAATTAGTTCTCATGAATTTGGAGCTTATTCATACTACAATGCTCTATCATAGGAAAATACAAGTGCTAGGTGAATTTAAATAAGCGAAAATTTAGGGAATATCTCCATCCTCCCCGTCCAAGTCTTTTAAGGATGTCCTAAAACCATTAAATTCATCTCCAAACCCTAAAGATATCTTAGGCATAATATTTGTTTGTAGCAAGAAATAGACACTCTGTCTTATGAGGCAAAGATTTATTTATTTAAACTCATGGATTTTGGCCCTCGTCATCTGTACTCCAGAAATGGGTATACCATAATTGGTCTCAAAATAAAGAGTTGATATTTCACTTAGAAATATTCCTTGTGTCTTCAATAATATTGATGATCGATAGAATGTTTTTGACTTGGGTCCCTATTTTTCCTGTTAATATAGTCTACCAATACAACCATGGTGTATGGAACTTAATTCCTTTTCAATGAAATCTATGGAAAATCCTACCTGGGTATGGATCCGTAACTTCCCCATCCATTTGACATGTATAAATATATTAGAATCCATGGAAAATTTAATAGGTCGCTTCATTAAAATAGATATTGAAATTCATTCAAAATGACTTCTCACATTTGTTCACATGTGTGTTGAACTGGACCTCAGTAAAGGGTTTTTGTATAAAATCCTACTCAGGTGACGGGGTAAGGTTTTCTCGGAATTGTTGGATTATGAATATATATTTTTCCATTGTAGTAATTTTCAACGTCCTAGATATTTTAAAAATGTTTGCCCCTTTTTGAAAGGAGCATCTTCTCCATAGGCTATGAAAAAATGAGTTGTGGATGGAAAGATACGAAGATATCAAAAGGACCTAAGGATAATTAAGGTAAAATGCAGAACAACTCCCGAAAATAGTAATCATTTAAAACCAAATGAGCTCCTATAGACTTAGTGTAACCTTAAGGGGGAACCATATAATGCTTCATTGGAGGAGATTCACCTTCAAATGAAAACGAAAGATAGTCAACCATAATTTTGGCTCATGTAATGAGTGGAAAAAAATGCACCCACAAGTAAGATTAATAAGATAGTGATAAGGAAATGATCAATATGGAAAAACACTCGGATTTTCTCGAAGAAATATTTTATTTACAACTAATCATAATAGTTTGATGCGATGGATATATGTACACAAAAGAAATGGAAAAAAAAAAAGAAGAATCCATGATTAATCGTGAGATAGATATCAAGAATATAGTAAATGTAGTTTGGTGTACTAGAATCATCAGTGATCATGATATGATGTAATGTTTTTCTAAATAAATACACATTAACTTACAAAAAAAATATCCCCTAATATTATTCTTAGAAGACATTTTATCTCAACACCAAAATGATAAAATGTTGGAAAAGGGTGAACTATTCTAAACTATAGGAAACCTTTTATTCTTTACCTTCTCTATTTTTTTATAAGGAATTGAATTGATTAATAGACTCCTTGAAATAAAATCATGTTGTGGATCAATAGTTTTTTTACATTTAGAATTTTAATTTAAAAAACAAAGTAATATGAAGGGAACCCCTTTATTTCATATAAGTTATTTGTAGATGAATCTGAATGAATGGAATGATAACATGTATATCATGTGATATTTTATTAATGCGAAGTTATTTTATTCTTTGAACTAAAATAATTTAATATTAATTTTCAAAACTTAATATTACAAGTTAACGACTAATCCAAAAAATGTGTTTATTACACACATGAATAGATAATGTTTATATTGGTTAAATTAATATTATTATATATTATGTGATAATAAATAATAATAAATTAATCATTAGTGAGTACATTCATGCAAATGTTTAATACTGTTGATGAGTATATTTAAGGGAATTTCTTATAATAATGTTAGATGAGAATTAGAGAAATAAAAATTCATCATACAGTAGTTCTTTTGAATTATATTTAGTGTCCCTACTTGTGGTACTGGCGAGGTAGAGGGAGAAAGAAAACAAATATTTTTTTAAATAATGATTGAAAAAAAGTAATTTTTATTTTGTTGGGATTCGTTCCATCCACTACCACTATAGCTCTTGGAAATACAACCTATCCTCTTCTCCCTAGACTATCATACTCTAGGGGATTTGAATCTTTGATATATTAGTTTACACAATACTTCATAACACAGTGATTTTTAAATTTATTTCATATTGGAAGAAAATATTTTTGAGATGGTGTTAGGTAAGGATTTAGTATATATTTTGTAGTAAGAAGAGAGTTTTTTTCCGTAATTATTATTGTAACGCTAGTAATTTATGTTAAGAAAAATAATAGATACATACACGTCAATATTTTAATATTGGATTTCCTCAAGGGAAACCAAACCAATAGAAACTGTGCAATGTACTAAGGTTACATATCAAAAATAAAATTGATCTACTTCTGAACTAGGGTATGTACAATAAAATGATAAAAAAAACCTATTTTAACCATGGTATTATTGTTCTTAGAAGAGAAAGAAACTTCCTTGCTAACAATAGAAAATATAAAAATAAAGATGTGATGAATTAATTATACATGAAGCCCACCTATATAGGGACTTGATGTGTTGGCTAAGGAACAACTATCTTGCTAATAATATTGTAAACTTGTATTTCTAGTTTACACACATTCTCTAGTATATCATGAATACACAATAGGAGCTCCCTTTTTGTTTTTGAACATTCCACTAGATTATTTTACAAGAATATTTTGATATGCCAATATAAATTAGTAATATTTGCATAGAATGTATACCTAGTCCTGGTAATTCTTATATGCGGAATACAACTCCTAGTTCACACTTCAATATAATGAGACAAACTATAGCAGTGATTGAAGCACAATTCATCCTCTATGTTAGAGATGATAATGCGAATTTTTGTAGAAATGACGTCATTATATATTACAATAGACCCTATATCATACATCTTAGCTCTTTGTTGCATATGAGGAAATCCCTTATTAGCTCCTCCCCTACTTGATGGAGCTCATGAGTTGGCAATGTAGAGTAGAAAATACACTCATAAAATTCCATAATGTGGAGAAATGCAACTCAAATTTTTTATAGTATAAATAACCAAAAAACTAAAAATGAGATGATGTTGACATTCCCAACCTACTTGAAAATAAATAATTCTTTCCATTGAATAATTGGTTATATCCTAATATGAAGAATATTACAAAGAAGAAGAACTAATAGTGGTATTATAACTTTTATAGGGAAATATAACTAATTGTGTTCAATAATTAAACGAGTAGGGTAAACAAATTAGCTGGTATTATACCACAACAAATATCTATGGTCATCCATAAGAGAGAATCCACCACTTAAACATAGATAATAATTTAGAGTAGGGAAAGGAACCCTCATATAAATAAATATAATAGCTCCACACCTTCCACCAAAAGTGCCAGGAAAAAGCAAGAAATTCCTTACCCTTCCATGGAGAACTAATGTTATAGCTTGAAGAGGTAAATTGTTGAAAGGGGATTTTGTCACCAAAAGAGTGACTTTTCCAAATCCACAATAGAACCACAATTATATGAAAGAAAGGTCTTGATATAGATCTAGGCAATAACAAACCAAATGCCTAAGGAAAAATCAAAGCTAGTGAAATTTAATATAATACCTTAGATTTTTGGCCGAGACTACTACAAATTACATTGGACTTCTACAAACAAGTAGAATCTGACCCCAAATTTCAAAAAATCTAGGTCTAGATAAAAACCCACAGATTACTTGAATTTGGATAGAAGAGGTAGAAATAGGTCATGCTATATGTGGATGATACACAAGAAGCTTAGTAAAATAGATATCAAAGGAAGTGAAGTGAATAAAATAAGAGAGGAAAATGATATCTATTAACAAAACCATTATCATTAAATAACAAACATGTAGAAATTTCAACTATTTTACTCGAGGTTCTACCTCTTTATTTGTCAATACATCCCTACGTTCCTCTTAGTTGACATCCTTCCCTTATTTCTAATAGAGGAAGAAACCAAGAGTTGGGATTTCTTTCAAAGACAACTCACTTTTAGAGCTCATGACTAATTATGACATCACACCATAATGAAATGATATATTCCATATATGGGGAGGGGTGAGCCCCCTCTTCATTATCTTCTCCCCCACATCCCAATGTGAGGGATAGATTTGCCTCAATGGAAACCCACCATGCATAGTAATATCCTAAATAATGATATCCTCACACAAGTTTCTTACGGATCTTGATTCAACTTGTGACCACTTCTCATTAAATATATGTTACATCCCCAAGTTAGCTAACCTATCTACAAATGTTTTTCCATTAGTTCTAACAAGAGACATAATAGGTGTTACGTTTCTAGACAAAAGTTGACAAACTCTATATAGACTACCTTCCAATATTAGTTTATCTAATAATTTTTTTGGAGCTATTTTGAATTGAAGTTTCTTTCCCATATGAATCATGGTTCAGGAGTCTCCTTCTATGATAAAATTATTAAATCCATATTTTCTAGAATATGTAGACCTTATTCCAAGGAAAATAACTTTGTACAATTATTGTTATCTTTCGACAAGACGAAAAAATAAATATGAAGAATTTCCCCTTCATAATCTCTAGAAAGTTCCAATGACCTTGGGGTGGCTTGAATTTCCTTCTTAGGAATCATCAAAATTAAGCTAAAGAAACTAGGAGGAAGAGATAAAAAGGGTAAACTAATGCAACCACGAGGTAGATAGATAAAAAGAGAAATAAGGGAGGAGGTCTTTCAGCTCTAGTAACCCAAGCATCCTTCCTTCTTGAGGATTATAGATCCAATATTGATGAGCCTAGGAAAAGATCAATATTTTTTCATGAACAAGTTTAAGGATCCAGTGGAAAACTCGATCTAGGGAGGTCGAAGAATTTTTAAAATTCCTCTTATTATTTTTTCTCCACATAACCCATCAAGTGAAGCCTGTTAATCATTTTAAAGCTCTATTGTGAATAAAATTAGATAGAGGGAAATATCTCCTTTCTTCTATGGTTGGTTTCAAGCTTACTTTAGAATGGTCGTATTATCTAACGAGTGGCATTATATCCATAATTTCGAAAGTAAAATGGAAATAATTAAAGAGATGGTTAATTGTATATAACCTAGACTAATAGAGCTTGGAAATTAAGGGTCCCTCCAATCCTCGTAGTTGTATTTTATCCCAAGCAAGAATTTTGTTTCAAAATAAAAGTGAAAGGAAAAGAGTTATTACATATCATAAATGCAACTACCATAATACTCCCAATTGTTACTAATTGTTTGATCATGTGATCCTGATATTATCTTATAAGATTCTTTCAATGAAGAGGTTCTCATCGTGGCCTCTTGTTAGAATACAGGTCTTAATTGAATCTTTTAATTTTTATTCTCAGGACAATATTGCAAGGATTGAGGATGGCAAGGTTAATGTTTGCAACTCACTTATAGTGGGGGAAACATTTCCTCTAAGGGCTATGATTTAATGAAGATTCCCAATAGTGCGTAGTTAGAAATTCCTATAATTTTTTTGAGTTACATAGGTAATTGAACTTAGGCCATTGTTGCCACAAATATCTCTAGAAATGAGTAGCCTTCCCATCCCTGATTTTTGAAAATATATCATCTTCAATTAAGATGACACTTTTTCCAAGATGCATTCTAGTAATGATAACTTTGATAGTTCCTTCAATTCAAATTTAGTTTTGATTCTCCACCATGTTTTAGCTCCTAATTCTTGGCTTAAAATTTTGAGATCTCTTATAAAATACCTCCATTATTGGATCATTGAAGTCACTACTACAATATGAGGAGTAGTTACCTCTCAAGCACTAGGAGAGAACCATTTTATGTTCTACTTGGGATTGCTAGATTTGAGTGGGATATGGCCATTTAGTTTCTACACAAAATGATGCTATAGGATGGGAATCCTCCTAGGAGAACCATAGTAGAAGGAGAAATAATATGTTGAAGAAAATATTAATCTAGCTAACTAGATCATAAATCTCTATCTATCTGGAGTTTAGAAAACACTTGTCTAAGGAACTCTTTTAGATGATTTAAAGAGAAAGGTGAATTACAAATATATAAAAACCTTTGTGAGGTTTTACCCATTCATATTTTTAATGAGGTAAAGTTATTATAAATCAAATGTACTCTCTATTTTATTTATATTAATTTCCTAAGAAAAATTTGTGATTTATCATATTTAAAAATATTAATAAGCTACATGAACACTTTCATATTGTTAGCATTTTTAACAAATTATTTGTTTCAAATTCAACCTTTATTCACAGCAAAAATCATTTTTGATGCATGGTAGCAATTACCATCACTTTTAGATTTGTTTGACCTACACAAGAAAATAAATCAAGACATTCCTTTTATATCTTTTGATATTAGAAGACTACAAGTAGATGTATTGATGAAATTTGGTTTAAAAGTACCATAAGAAAGATATTATCTTTGATTTAGTGATCAATATAATAGAGTATAAGAAAAAAATCATGCTTAGATTATAAGATTATAGAAGATAGAAAATCGATAATTCCTTCAACCATATTGATCATTAGGAAGTATGAAAATATCATAGATTTTTGAACTTTTATTGTAGAAGAGGATAATCAAGGATTCATTCCAAAAAAATTATTACTTAAACAGAATTTACTTTCAAGATATATTAGTTTTGGGTGGATTTAAACCTTTCCAGCTATATTAGTTTTGGGTAGATTCAAACCACTACTATTAGATACTGGGCCTATTTCTAGAAAAGGTGCTTTAACAGTGCATCCATTCATAAACTATTCTATATTCAATAAAATATAGTGTAACCACTTTATTTACAAAATTGAAAAACCTAACTCTGCATATAGTTGAACTAAAATCTCAATGTTATTCTAAAATAATACCTAAATTAAAAATATGAATCTAAAATAACAAGTTTTATGTTAACCATTATATATATATATCTATATATATATATAGATATATAAAAGGCCGAGTTCAACTGACTACATATTTCAGTTTAATTTAGTTACATATTTCAGTTTAATTTAGTTTATAAACTTAATATGACGTTAAAACATTTCATTTTTCAATATTATCTCTTTCACAAAGTTGGGTTTCAAAAAGATAATATGTGATTTAGTTAAATAAAAAGTATTTTTCCTAACAATGCTGGATAATAACTTAATAACTAGTATGGTTGAAAAATAGTATTTCTTTTTAGGAGAATCTATTCTAGTTCCAACATAATAAAATCCAGTACAATTATTAAATTCATAAGAAAATGACCGCAGAAAAACAACCTAAAAACATTATTCAAAGACAACATAACAACCCTCAGTTTATATTGGCACAGCTAGTAAGACATTTGTAACATATAGTAGAAAAGTTGAGTGGCCTCCCCATATTGTAGAAAAGTGATTTGGCTTCCATGTTTTTATTGAATAAAATAAAAAAACGAAACAATTTCTATTTTATAGAGGCACAACCACTTCCATATTTATCATATAGTGTAGATAAAAGTGCAGTGATCTCCACGTTTTTATTCAAATGAAGGGCATGATGTAAGATCATAAACACACTAAAGAAGGACAATATAACCCTCTCACAAATTAACAAGGACTATTAAATATAAGGAAAGAGTCAACGTAGAATTTGCTCTATTTTAGGAAATCAAAATCGAACCAAGATAGGAAAATCCAGTGTTGATGAGTATCTCTATGCAATTCCAAATCGAACCAAGGCAGCAACACCACCATTGATGAATAACGTTTCATATCTGGAAAAATTGAATAAAAAATGTTAAATCCACAACAGTGAAATTAAATTTTACCTTGGTTCTACTAATATTTTTAAAACTTCTGAAAATATAGCAGCATGAAAATAGGTATGGGCATTATGCATACCAGGTAATACATTGCTCCATGGTGCAGGCATTCCATGGTGAACCCCCATTCGTTCAGTAAAATCGGCTGGCCTGTGGAGTGAAGCACAAATAGCACAAATCTATATGTTGTATCGCACAAATAACTATACCAGGTAATGGCTATCTCAACAAATGACAGAAGCCGGAATATGGATAACTTGTTCAACAAGTATTCATTTTAGGCCGTGAGTTGTTCCAAGTTCATTAAATGATTGAATTTGATTATCCTAAAAGTCAAATTACAGCAAGCCGTTTGGCTGCACGAGGTAGCTCCGTAAATGAAAACGGGTATCCAAAAACGAGCATCATGCCGTAAACGCGCATAGATGTAAATACGAATTCTGTATTGGAGGCCACTGTCGGCCAGGGAGGCCAATTGGAGCATGGGAAAGCGACAAATTAAAGTGATACACAGAATTTCAAATGCGTCAAGCCAATTTACGTGCTTCATGCGAATTTGTGGCCAACTATGGTCATAACCTCCATTCGTTTTATGGAGAGGCGAGACAATAATGCTATCTACCCAATTTTAAGTGCCTCGAACCTGTTTCTGTGTCTCATGAGAATTTTCGGCGAATCTGCGGCCAATCATGTTTAGAACTGTCAATAATACGGAACCCCGTTGTGGTTGTACTTTGGCACGCATAGAATCCTTGCCGTTTGGCTGGGCAGACAACTGCCTTGTAATATGACAGATGTAAGCGATTTTCTTCGATCGCTAGTTCCCGAACGTGATGGCGTTGGCTATATTGTGATCAATCACCGAAACAAAATTATGTAGTTATCTGTATGTGCAATTTCATAAACGAAACGAAAGGTTAAATGGATGGTGCAGAATAAAGATATACATATCCTAATGAGAAATTAGGATTTTTTTAATAAAGACCATAGTTTAAGATTTTTGAACGGTTTTTATTTATAAAATAATTATTATTACTTTTTTAAAACAATTATTTTTATAATGATTTGAGTATTATAAATACTAAAAAAAAATTATTACACAATTTTATGTTTATTTTAGCATATGTAAAGAGAGTGTTTTTCTTCTTTTCCATATATATATAAAGAGAGTATTTTTCTTGTTTAATAAACTAAAGCTTTATATTAATCAAAAACTAGTTTTATATAGATTTACATACAAGATAACTATAGACGTATCCTCTCATGAGCAAACTACACTAGTGATCACACCAACAAAATGTTGAATCCCATTAAACCCAAAGACTCCATCCCATATTACATACAACCCCACAACTTTCAAATAGATATGTTCTAAATACATACAACCCCACAACACTCAAACCCTGGGGAGAGGCTACCCAAAATACATATAGCTATACAAAATTTTCACAACCCATCCACAAGATAACTAGACCAAGAAACCAACCAATAGTAAAGCCCCATAAGTGGCCATTGAACATAGAGCAAGAGGACTAGAGAGAGTGTGTTTAGTGGGCTAAGTAGAGTTATTGGGTGTTGTGAAATACTAAGAGAACTTAGTTAGAGTCATTGAACATTATGAAATATATCTAAGAAGTCATTAAGTCAAATTAGCTAGGTTATTTGTGGTATTATTTTACTTCATTCTATATTTTAATTAGGTTAGGTCGGGTTGCCAAAATTTTAATTGGTGGATATCTTACTTAACATCTTTGAAATAATGGGAAGTTTGTATGTTGTAACTTGGGTGAAAATAAAGATCTTGTAAAAGTTTTAGGGAACAATAAACACGTGACTATGTTATAGAGTATTTAATTCCCTCTATGTTTGGATCTAAAGAATCTTGTAAATTTAATGCCCTCTATGATTGGATCTAAAGAATCTTGTAAATGTAAAAGTTTTAGGGAACAATAGTTGTCTATCCACCAAGAGGAATTTCCGGGAAGGTAAAAAATGGTAGGGGCCAATTTTTTTTAATAAATCTTATAGTAGCAATGCTTGAATAATGTTGTTGATGGTGGAAATGGATTAGGCACCTTAAAAAAGTCAAGGGCACCCAAAATTTTGAAGTTTGATAGCTATAACGTGGATTTACAAAAATCTTGAATTTTATTAAAATCTTGCGGGAATTTCCATGATTTTCAGGGCAAGAAAGGAAAGTGGTTAGACTAAGGCTTCAATAATTGTTCTAAGAATCATTTAATGCCAAGGTTTAATGTATGTCTATTATAACTTATGTGCATCCAAAATACAAACAATTTCATGTTTCCATAATAATAATGATATATAATCATATTTGCACATATCTAAGTAGTCCCTTCCCAATAAGATATTAAGGCTTTAATAAATGTATAGTTCTTATTATGTAAATAAATATTTTATCATCTAAATAAGTTTAATAAAAACGTTATCACAAATTTCTTGATTTTCATATTTGGAAATCAAATCTGATTGTAAGGTATAACAAAAATTATAATTTTTATATATGGAAAAACTTTTAAATGAAATTAATCTCTAGATACTTTGTTACTAAGGTTTAAAATGAGAGTAATCATTTGGCCATCGACAAACTTCTCACCTACACTAAAATGACATATAATTAATTTCTATACAAATTTAAGTTAAAATAAAAAATTACATCTCTTTAAATTTGAAAGGAAAATAATTTCATTTTTTTTTTTAAATTTAAAATCCAAGGAAATTTTTAATCATATATTCTAATCATTCTTGTTTTGGTATTATTTTTATTTTAATAATTATTTAGAATCATTAACATTATGGCAGATTAGTTTATAAAAAAACCTTATCATTTTTGTTCAATGCATTTTATGATCATTGAATTTATTCTTGTATGTATTGCATATTTATCAAAATTAAGATTTAATTGTGGATATTGTGAAAAAAATGCTAGGTTGTAGTGGACTTATTCTCCTCTTAAAGAAGGGATGAGATGATTGCAATTTGAATCATCCACATCTTCTTGCTCTTTAGGTTTATAGAAACATTTATCAATATTTTTGGTCTTATGAACAAAATAATATAATCTATAAAAATTAATAAGTGAAATTTTTTTTTAATAGCTTTTATATATTGACAAAAGAATTTAATTGATTTGATTTCATATTTATATAATAGCAAAAACAAATTTATATAATTTTTTTTTTATTACAAAGTGGAATATGGGATGGGATGATTGCAATTTGAATCAACCATATCATCTTGCTCTTTGGGTTTATAAAAAATATCTATCAATATTCTTGATCTTATGAAAAAGATAATATAATATATAAAAACTAATAAGTGACATAAATTAATTTAATAGCTGTATAGAAAATAGAAAAAAAAAATCATATATAAAAAAAATATTAGAAAATATAATATGGCATTTTTATTGTAAAAATTGAATAAATAAAAATAACTTTCATTTTACAAATTAAAGAGTTATATATTTTAATTGTTGAGATTTTGTATATTAATTTGGAGAAAATCTCTTGGATATGCCAACAATAGGTTTCGTTGCAAAACTAATGGCATCAAATGAGCGTGTGGAGATATTTCATCCTATTCTTGTGTGGTTGAATTTATTATTCAATTTCTTCTCTCTTCTATAAATTGTAAGCCTGTAGAGGCAAAACAGATGAGATGTGAGGTGTGTGAAGAGGAAGTGCAGATGAATAATTCTACTGTTGTATTCTCCTATTGATGAATAAAATTGTCGATACCTCTATTTGGTGGATGTAGCCCAAATTGGTTGGCTGAACCACGTTAATCGTTGTCTTAGTGTTTGATTGATGTGTGTATAATTTTAATTGTTTCTCCGCTGTGTAAATCCTACATTAATTACTTTTACTATACTAATTACAATTTACAAATTATGAAAATCTCATCTAATATACTTCATTTGTTAATTTAATTATTTTAAAAATAAATATCTTGATAATGAAGTATTTTCACAATCTTCCAATAAGAATTTACCTCATATTCTCAATGTAGTCATTGCATAAGCAAAACCATTTTCACTTTCACGTCACACATATATGATTTTCTCTAAATTTATTTTCAAATATATTTGATAATTTTTTTGTTAAAAAAACATATATAACATATTATATACCTATTATTGTATTTATATTAAAGAATTAGGTTTTCAATTGGATATTTTTTGAATTTCGATGTAGCATATAACTATTCATATATTTATATTATTACTATTTTTCTTTGATATTATTATTAAAAGATATATTTTTTCATTATTTAAAGAATACATTGATATGTTTTAACAATATTTAGGTTTAGAGAATAATAAGATACAGAATTGATTTTTCATAATTAATGATTTGTAAAATAATTTGTATAGATTCATCTAAGCACAAATCTAAAGGATAAAATTTATTTAGATACAAAACAAATTTTGAAAAAGAATTGTTGGTTCTATGTCTTTCTCACACACATTTTTTTACATCCAATTACCTTACATGAAATTATATTACACCAAATGGATAACTAACTAAACATGCATAGCATATTAGTTTTTTTTTTTTTTTTTATCATAGTTTACATTGCTTTTCTATATAGATAATATTCTATTTTTATTTTTTCGTGTCAACTCCAAATGAAATTACACATCCCTCGTATTGAATTGTAGAATAAGCATCTCAACTCAGTGATTTTATGTATGAAAGTTTTAAATAAATTTTATTTTACATAAAAGAATAACTTATTTTAATTTATCAATGTCTAAATGTTGAATAAAATTTAATCATTCAAATTGAAATAATGTTTTTTCAACTTTGATTCCTATTTACATCTTTCTTTATAAAATGTTAAAAACAAAAATACAAATTTTAAAAACATTTTATATTAAAATAGTAAAGAATTCATGAACATATACTTCTATTTTTTTTTTTCACCTATTCAGAAATATCCAAAAAAATTGAACTTCCAATCACTTGAATACACAAACTCTTATCAATATACATTTTGCCAATTAAAGCATCACTTATAAACATAAATCTATGCTTCTATCACACATATTTTTTATAAAATACTTTTATAATATTATAAAACATAATTTATTTCCTATTAAAAAATTATTAATTTAAAAAAAAAAAAAATCTATTAAGAAAATTGAAAAACATACGATACCAAAATGCCGTGTCGCATACCTTAACTCTCGTCCATAATAGGGGAAAACATTTGAAAACTCTCACCCATCAATATGGAAAAACATTTTCATATTGATGTCCATAACATATATTTTTTTATTTAACATGTATCATACGCTAAAGTCGGCGAAGATTGAAATCTGTAAACTTGTCTGTCCCACTTACTCCCCCGTGCTCGGGAAAAACATTTGTGAAAAACAGATGGAGTGATACATGATAAAAAAAAATTCAGCTGGCAACTTTAACTCACACGTCAAAGTCATCATATGTGGCAAACGAAGCCTATTGTGTTATCTATCTTTTAATTAGTCATCTTCGTTTTTTATATAAAAGACAAATATTCCAACATTCAGCAGCTTTCTATATGATTGACAGAACATGATTGAATTATAAAAGTATAATTCATAATTTTCATTTCAGCAAAATACGTATAATTAATCATCCTTCCGACCGCCCATAAAAAGAGAAGATTTAATTAATATGAGGGGCATTATGTTTTGTGATGGAAATTCTTGTTTATTACCTCTTCATATTTTTTTTATTGAATAGTTTTCTTAGATATAATATTAAATTATAAATTATTAGTTAGATTGATGTATCACTTTAAGTACATAAAAGCAAAATAAGAATCTATATTACATTAAAAGGTACATAAATATTTGTGCAATGAAATTTTGTTCTCTGAAATCTTTTTTGCAGATGCAATTTAAATATGAAAATCTTTCATATTTTTTTCTATTCAAATTAGCTTTGAGTCTTCAATATCAGGAGTGTATTTGTTTTTTTAGATTAGGTTTTATAATGTGCCTAGAATTTTGAGCTATCTCCATTATGTTTTTTTATTTCTTGGATAAAAAATTATGGTTCTCTTAGATTAAGACTTTTAGTATTTGGTGATAAAAATCCATTGTTGCAACAAGAAGAGTATTTGTCTCTCCTACCAAAGGAGAGAACCCCTTTTAGTTCAACATGGAATTGCTAAATTTGAGTTTCCTACACAATGTTCATGTAGGAAGAAAAGCGTCATGTTAAAATTATACTAAAAAGAGAAAGGTACTAAAAAAAGCATTAAGAAAACTTTAATTGTTCTTATTAGATAATAAATCACTTCTTTGACTTGAGCTTTAAAAACACTTATCTAAGGATTTCTTTTTAGACCATTTAAAAAAGATGGTGAATTTCAAATGTGTACCAAACTTTGTGAGGTTGTTCTATTCACATTGTTGAGGGTAAGTTATTAGAAGCCAAGTTTACAATATATTTTGTTTATACTAATGTCTTATGAAATATTTGTTTATATACATATTTATCATATATAGAGATCTATTTGTATGCCACATACAAGTTTGATATTTTTAACATCATTTCAACACCTTATTTGTTTCAAATTCAAGGCTTCTTCATAGTGGAAAGCATTTGTTATTCTTGCTAGAAAGTATGATAACTTTTATCTTGGATTTACATAGACAACATAAGAGATTAAGGCTTCTCTTTTACATCTATTTGATATGAGAAGAAGGCAAGTATATATATTGTTGAAATTCCAATTAAAAGGCTCAGAACAAATATTGTATTTTTGATTTGAGAGATCAATAGAATAGAACATAAGAAGAAAATCATGATCATATTGGAAAATTCTTGAAGATGGGAATCATAAATTCCTCCAACAATATTTAGCATTACGAAATAGGAACTATCCAAATATTATATCTTTACAATGTTTTATTGTGCATGGGGATGACCATGGGATTTATTCCAAAAAATCACTTAACACTTAACTGAAACCAATTCATTCTTTGGTTATACTGGATTTGGGCGGATTCTTACCACTACAATTAAATATTGCATTTATTTCTAAAAGAAATTCCCGAACAATATTTTCATTCACAAATTCTTCTATACCATATAAATAGAAATTTAATCACTTTAATTAAAAATACCAAAAAAAAAACTCAACATAAATTATCATTACTTCTAAAAATGTAAATAAATTAAAAATGTGACATAAAATAACATAATTATAATTATGATTATAAGTTTGATCTTAACCGTTTTAACAATGTAAAAAATCTCAATGCATATTTCCATTTCATTTAATTTATAATATCAATATAATGTTAAAGGCAATATCTTGTTTCAATATTTTCCCTTTCACAAAGTTAGGTTTCAAAGCAATGGCTTATATTTGGTAAAATATAAAATATTCTTTGTAGTAACTATTTTAGTTCAACAAGAATGAGTTCAATTGAATGTTATGTGATATATTTGATATAGTTGAATAAACACTATTGTGACAGAGGCTATTCTTGTTGTGATAGTCTAATCCAAGTGATTAATAAATTTAGAGGAAATTTAGGTAAAGAATACCTAGAAACATGTTTCAAATATACTATAATTTTTCCACTTTTTGGAGCCACAATGAATTCCATATTTATATATAGTGTATATAAAAGTGAATTGATATCCATCCTTTTATTGAAATGAAGGGCATGATGTAAGACCATAAACACAAAAGACCAACAGAAAGGACTACATAACCCTGGTACAAATTAACAAATGTTAAATATAAAACCAGCTCTAACAAAGAGTTTGATCATTCTTAGAGAAATAAGAGTATGCAAATATACTACCAGGAGTCGACATAGAATTTATGCTATCCTAGATAACGAATTGTATGAAATTGAAAATCGAACCAAGATAGGAAATCCATCATTGATGAGTAGCACTATGAATTTCCAAATCCAACCATGACAACAACACCACCAATGATGAATAACGTTTCATATCTGGAAATTTGAATAAAAGAACTATTAAAAGCACAATGTTGAAGTTAAATTTTAGGTTAGTTCTACAAATAGTTTGAAAACTTCTAAAAATATAGTGGTATGAAAGTCGCCATGGGAATTAGGAATACCACGTAATACATGGTTTCATGCTGCAGGCAATCCATTTTGAATCCCTATTCATTTAGTAAAATTGGATGGCCCATGCTATCGAAAAACAAATATGTAGTCATAGAAACAATCATCACCCAATCTCCTAATTTAAAGGCATTTTAGGTGTTTGTGCTCATTAGGGTTATATATTTATATACATGGGATTTCAAAGTTTTTCCAAACACTGAGGCTAGAGGTATGTTCAAGGTTGAATATGAAAATAGTGTTTTGGTGGTGTCAGTACATGTACCTTCGTTAAATATTCCTCTTCTTATTGTTGTATCTTCTATTATGTCAGTGTAACTGCAATGATCATTACTTATTACTTCATTTATTTGCAAGTGAGAATGGTTTTGTCGAGTGGAAAAATGATTGCACAAAAAAGAGTTTTTTTCCCAGTGTTACCCAGCGAATTAGCTATTTTGTCAAAAACTCTAATGATTTATTTAGACTGATCAGTGTTACTCTTTTATGAGCCACATTTAGAGGTCTCTCCAACGTGAATATGGCGTTCCCGTTGCTTGGTTTTGCCCTTTTTGTTTTGAAAGTGGTAGAAGATACTAGCATTCTGAACTAGTTCAAACTCTTGCGGCTGAGCTGTTATTGTCTCTATTTCATCATTGGTAGGGTTTGTGACACCAGAGTTAAATATGGACTCCATGATCCAGATCTGTTCTTGTTTTTTAGTCCATCTGGGCTTTGATTCCTGCTGACGCCTTTCCTCATTCTTTGATGATGTACTTGCACAAATTACAGTTGTCAGAGCTATGTTCCTTGTATTTTAATTAGATTTGAAATAATATTCTACGGAATTCATATTATTGACCATTCTATGGCTGCGTTAATTCAGCTCACCCTTGAAAGCAGCGGGAAACTATATTAAGAGGAAGACTTAGACCATGGAAGTAGGTTATGCGGCCTAAAAATGCATATCTAGGGTTTTGTTTGGCCCTGAAATTTTCCTGCTTGAAGCTAGAAGTCAAATTTCATTCCATCAAAGCCTAGTTGCCATTAAATGATATGTGTATAACTAAATAATGTTCTAAATCTATTACAATTTCACATCTGAATATGAGACATAGAATGTTATGTTGCATTTATATGTGGGTTAAGTCCTATTGTTTCTATGCATATACACATTTGTAGGAGGTGGAGTAAGAAAGAGTGGGTGTATTAATCTCCAAGGAAATTCATCCCCGACAATATTTTTTAATTATTGATATCATAATGATGGCATCACAAACAAAGGAAGAGGAAGTTGGAGTTACAGTGCATGGTCATCTTCATAAGATTGTCTTTAGCAAGAGATCGGTGAAGGAATTGAAGCTTCACACCATTGACTTTGAGACATTGAGGGATTTGCCTTGAAAATACTAGGCCAATGGTTGTTTGGATTCATATTGAACAAAAGAGAGGGAAGATCAATATGAACTCTTCCATTGTCAACAATTGAAACTGAAATACCTGCAAATAGAAAGAAACTCAAAGAAAGTTTCAAATTAGCAGTCATTGTTGCACAAAGGGCATCAGTCAAAATCAATGATGCTCACCACAATTCTTAATTCATGAGAAGCACAATTCTATATATCGAAATTAGATAGGCATACCAAGTAATAGCTATCTCTAATGAAAATAAAATTCATAACTAGTTCAAGAAGTATTCTTTTTAGGGTTTGAGTGGTTCCGGGGTCATTAAATGTTTGAATTCCATTATTTTAAAAGTAAAAATATAGCGAGGTGTTTGGCTACATGAGGAAGCTCCAGAAATGAAAATGGGTATCCTAGGAAGATTAACATGCCATAAACACACACAGGTGTTAATAAAAATTCTATAATCAAGGTCATTGTCGTCCAGTGAGGCCAGTTGGAGCATGGTAAAGGCGAGAGATTAATGTGATGTACCTAATTTCAAATGCCCCAAGCCAATTTTTGTGCCTCCCAAGCCAACTTTTGTGCCTCGTGCGAATTTGTCGCCAACTGTGATTATAACCTCTGTTCATATTATCGACTGATTAAAGTCATGGATCCAATTTCAAGTGCGTGAGGCCAATGTCAAATTTGTGGCCAACCCTGGCAATAACCCTAATCCTCGTTTTAAGGAACCTCTTGGGCACTACACTTTTTCAAGCATTGACTTCTTATAATATCACAAGTTTATACAATTTTCTAGATTGCTAATTCTCTAACATGATAACGGTTTTGTATATTGCCATCACTATGTGGAATCTTAAAAACAAAACAAAAGCAAAAGTTTTAATTATGCAAAATATATGTATAAAAATTAAACCATCTTTTTTTTTCAATCAAATAAAAATGGCATAAATTATATTTTTTAATAAAAACAATATGTTAAAGAGAATGCTTAGTGGTTTTTTTAAACATAAACATTCTTATTTATAAAATAATTTAATTTTTTAATATTTTTTGATATATAAAATAACATTTTTATGTTAAATAAAATGGAATTTCATGTTATATAAAATGAAATTATTAAATTTATAAAATGTTGATTATTTTTATATAAAATTACATAATTTTTTAAAAATAAATTGTATCTAAGAAAGTGTTTAAGAATATTTTATAATTTTTAAATATAATTATTATTAAATAATATAAAAAATTAAAATAAAAATATTTTTTTTATATTTTTATAAAATTATAATGACATACTATATTTTTGTACAATTTTAACTCCAATAAATTAAGAAATATTTATTAATATTTGTTATCACATATTTTCTTTTATTCAATGATATATTAAAAAAAAAAATTGGTATTAAAATTATTTAATATAAAATTTAAATAAAATATAATTAAATAAAAATTTCAGACACTATTTTTCTAAAATTATTTAAATTATTTAAATTATTTAATATATAAATATTAATTAACAATTTATGTAAATATACAAAATTAAAATTTCTATTTTAATTCTATGATGTGAGAATTATAAATTTTTAATTAAAGTGTATACATATATATATAGAATTATGTAGAGTTATTAGCGTTGTGAAATAAAAGGAGTTCGTTTGAGGTATTGTGTGTTTGGAAATACATGAAAAATTCACTAAGCTAAATTAGCTAGGCTAAGTGATGATTGGGATATTATAATACCTCACTCCATATTCTCATTGGGTTGAGTCATTATCTCACATAAAGTCCTTGAAATAATGAGAAGTGTGTCAGATGTGGCGTACATGAAAATAAGAATAAATAAAATACTATATGTGTTTGTAACATACACCGATAACTTCACATTTAAATTCAAGGAGATAATTTTTTTTATTATACAAGTTACCCACGGTAACTATCCAAATAACTTTAGTATAAGAATAGTAAGTTGCTTAACCATTAACAACCTCTATTATGGTACATTAACATAAAACTTTATGAGACACCTTTCATTCTTTTCATTATTCATGTAGTCATCACATACTTGACATTATGAACCTCACAGCAAGAAAGGAATCAACATCATCAACTTGACACAATAATCAATCACATGATTGAACACCAATATACCCTGGAAACCTTGTAGGGTGAAAAATTGGGTGTTCAACTCTCACTCAATGGCTTATAAGGAATACCATCCTTTAACCATCATTATAAATCTTACAAGGAAATATACAATATCTACCTTAAAGCCATTACAATAAATATGACAACATTTACCCACTAATCTTCATATATTCATGTCTTGGTGGCATGGATGTACCCACAACGTACCAACGCACAATGGACCATCATGTACCTCGCACTCATCAACATGAGCCATTGCACCCATCTGCATGAACCATTAAACATTTACCTGCCACCATGTTAAGCATCATATTTCCTTTGTACAAGTCACCATCATTCCCTGCTAATGCTTCCTTCAACACACATTGATGTCAAGATTCATAAAGTATTAATCAATCATTTCGTAATCTATACTAGAGAATCGTATACTAGAGAAGCTACTTCCTCTACTGATGTATATTCATGACATGAAAGTGAAATACCTTGAAATTCTTCCTTTAACAACACATACTACATGTGTGCTAGTTATAAGTCATCACATTAACTAAAGTTTCTGTCGCATAAGCACACATTCCTGCAAGACAATAGCTACATCTCCCAAGATTTTCATTCCTGCCAAACAATAGCTACATCTCCCAATATTTTCTTTAAAATAAACCGATACAATATTTGTGCATGCGATCTACATAAATTAAATCAAAATAGCTAACCCTTAAGCTATTAATTTTATGGCATGAAATGAAAGCTAACATAACAAAGGTTGTTCCCATACATACAAATGCATATAAATTCCAAAAGAGTTTTCCCAAAGGAATGCTTACACAAAAGATCATGCAACCCCAAGTTTTATTTTTTTACACTAATGTAAATAAGCATACAAATACATGTCTTCTTTTTCAAAGATTATACTAACAATGATTTCCAATGTAGTTTAACACAACATGTTATTTTTCCCACATACAAATATGTATATTCTTTCCAATGAAAGTTAATTCATATATTGCATGCCTATGCATGATCTTCTTCCAAAAATAATTAAACTCATAATCATGGTAATATAAAGTAATCACAGAGTTTGTTCATCTAAAGAAATATTATTCATGGATTTACTAAATAACTAATCTTCACCAACACCATGGTAATCTATCCATGGATTTATGAAATAACTAATACTTACAAACACCATGGTAATCTATTCATGGATTTATGAAATAACTAATATTTACCAACACCATGGTAATATACCCATGGATTTATGAAATAATTAATCTCCACCAACACCATGGTAAACTACCCATGGATTTATTAATTCATTAATCTCTACCAACACCATGGTAAACTATCCATGGATCTATTAATTCATTAATATTTACCAATACCATGGTAAACTATCCATGGATTTATTAAATAACTAATATTTATAACATGGTTAATGTATACATACATATTCATAAAAACTCTTCTCTTTTCTTGTTCACTACACACAAAAATATTTCAAGAGTTACCTCTTTAATCTATATTCATTTTCAAGAAAAGAACTTGGATTTCTTATCTTTTAACACACTCTTTTCTTCTTCACTACACATGAAAATATTTCAAGAGTTACCCTCTTTAATCTATGTTCATTTTCAAGAAAATATCTTGCATTTCTTAAAACAGCTCAGATTTCTTATCATTGTCTACACATGTATGAAATCTCTTTTAAGAAAGAACAAGCATCCTATCCTTTCTTAAATAAGCTTCATATGAAATATTATATATAAAATTTCTTATCCTATCATTTCTTAGGTAAGATACATATGCAATATTACTATATATAAAATTGTTTATCTTTCATTATTACAGATAGATATATTTTCTTTTTAAAAATATATTCTTTACAAAGAAATTAAAATAAAGTTTATATATGCATAACCTTTTAAACAAATAATATCACCATAATTAGGGATTTTACAAAAATAAAATGAAGAAAAATCAACCTCCAATTCATTTCTAATCCACGTTAATCAAATAAAAAACATCATAAAAAAAAGTAATTAACCAAACTTTAGTATCGTGCACATCATAAAGAAAAAAATTAACCAAATTTTAGTATCGTGCACAACTCTCTTGAAAACAACCCATGTCAAGAATTTGGAATATAGCAATTTATCAGGATGACATGAAATAAATGATAGCCCATGCACGAGATCCCCCACTCCGTAACCAGTGGGTATATATCTGAATGGCACACGCATTAGGTGACACCAATTTCATTTGGCTCAGGAACTACTTTACCCCTTCCCGTTCCCCACGCCCTTCAAATTTTACCATTAAACAATACTTAATTGTGTCCATTGTAACGGAAAAAATGACAATAACCATCACACCTCTAATTCAATACGCAATACATATTCGTTTTAACCATTTTACATTATTTTTATTTTTTTTTAATTAAATAGTTAATATAAATTAACGTAAGATTTATTTACCATGCGTAAATACATAGGGTTGAGTCGTATTTCAAAAAGTTAGAAAGAAAAATTAGCTAGTCCAAGTTGTCAAGATGACCACATTTGTGAATATTGTAACACGTGAGTTAATAATCCCTCGGTACGGTCAGTCGACCAAAAATTTCATTGGTCATTATCTCACTTAAAGTTGTTGAAATAATGAAAAGTGTGTCGGATGCTCAATAAACAATTACCATGTTACAGTTCATTTAATGCTCGCTGCTCGAGAAACAACATCACTCTATATTGAGCATTAAATATTCTATAACCAATTTTGATTACTCCGTAAATTTTTTCATGTACATTTAACATCAATTTTTAAAATATGTGTGCTTTAATTTAGATGCATCCTAATACAAATATTTTCATGATTTGATAATATTAATTATTTGTAATTATATATGTGCATGATTTCGATAATATTAATTATTTATAACTATATGTGTATATTGAACTATTATCTTAACCAATAAGATATTAGAGTTTTAAAATGTGACTAGTTTTCATTATGTAAATAATTTTTTGATCATATAAATAGATATTTTACTATTTTTGCATAGGTTAATATAAATAAAAAACCTTATCATATAGGTTCCATTATAAAAATTATAAATAAAGGATTATAATAAGCTATATTGAAAATACATAAATCTAAAACTTATGATTTCTATAAATATTTAGTCTAGCATTCCAACTTAATTTTTCTTTTCCCTTGAATCTAAAACATTTTAGTTTTTATTTATCCCTAATTATTTTGTTATTAAGGTTTAAAATTGGAGTCATTATTTGTCATCCAAAAACTTCTAACCTAAAATAGAAGGTCATATAATTAATTTATATCCAAATAGAAGTTAAAATAAAAAATTTAAAAATGAGAATTATTTCATTTTCTTTTTTAAATTGAAGTGTGAGGAATTTTTTATAATGTATTCTAATAGTCATTGATTTGATATGTTTCTTATTTTATTAGTTATTTATAAATATTAAAAGTTGTGTATATCACTTTATAAAAACGGCTTAACATTTTATCCAATACAATATCATCATGGAACTATTTGTTCATATATTAAGTATTTATTGTAACTACAATTTAATAGTAGGTATTGGGAAACAGATTAAGTTATGTGTGACAACTGCATTTATTGCTAACTAGTTGTTAACTACTTAAAATGACTTTTAAATATTGTTTAAGGAGAAAAAACGTTGAGACAATTGTTATGTTGATGGAAAAAATTATTTTCCATCTTGTTATTATGAAATAATAAAATTAGTTAATAAAAGCAAAAGTAAAAAATCCTCATGGTAATGTTGTTCCAAGAACTGAAAAGTGGTTGGATAGTTGGAACGCTTACCTGCTCCTCTGAGGATAAGAGATTCATCTGAGTGAGGAGTGGGGGTTCTGTTCATGGGCTAAGGAAGGGTGGAGATTTTCTTGAGCTGGTATAGACCAGTGAAAAAACACTTAGTATTCCTGAAGTTTTCTGGCTTGACTGGACCTGGAGTCCTGAGGTCATAGTAGAACAAGTCTACTGCCAACCCGAGCTTTTCAATGGAAGCACGGGGGAAGAGATGGATGTCATTTCCACTCGTAAGGTTGGGAGGAACATCAGCAAGAGAACATATAAAATCTGAGATAACTCTTGTTATTATTTTGAATAGAGGATATGCAATGATGTTGCAACTTTTATATATTTATTCATAGATATAGTGTAGCTAATGTTTTAAAACTGTGACAGAGTTGGGGTAAAGATAGTTCTAGGTTCTGTTAGAATGATTAAGAAAATTATTAGAACATGTTATCCTCTCAGTCGAAATAGAACTGTTGATCCTGGGTAACGGAAGAAACCTAAAATACATCATTCTTTCCTCTCTGACTATACTCAGAAAGTTTCTTGGGTGGTCGAGTCACTTTATACTACAAGAAAATAGTAATAAAAGAACAACGAAATTCTCGAAAATTTCAATAAGTAGCTTTGCTAGAGGATAAATTGTAACGAAGGAAAGAAACTCTACAAAAAAAATAATCAAGCAACATGGAAAATATATAGAGTAGAGTATTTACGCTTTCAAGGGATACATTAAGGGTATTTAAAGCAATACTATGCAACATGAAAAATAAATAAAATAAAGTATTTACACTTTCAAGGGATACCCTAAGAATATTTAAAACAATACTGATTGTTAAACTAAAGAAAACAAAACAGTAGAGTCCCTTACATGCTGAATTCCCTGCAAAGATATACACGTGCGTTGGACGAAGAATTTAGTAACTGATTCTTTAACATTAAAATTTTAGTTACTAATTGCAAAATATTTATTTTTCTGTAACAAGGAGAATAAAAGGACTGAATATTTTAATGAGAACCTTTTCGTTAAAAAAAAAATACTATTGAATAAATTCAAAGAACTGTGAGTAGTTCTTTGTGAAAGTTCAAAAAATAAAAATGGAAACAACTTCTTAAATGATGGAAAAGTAAGAAAAGATATTGCATATACACTTATAACCCGAAATTTAAAATCCATTAATAACCTGAAAACTTAAATATTATAATCTCAGTCCAGCCTCAGTAAGGAGGAGGCATAAAAAAATTATGTGATACAATTTATGGGGTAAGAATAATGAAGGACTTCTGCATACTATAAATCCAAAAACCAAAAAAAATATAATCTACATTAAGTCTGCGGCTTCAGCCATAAGACGGCTATCTAAAACCCTCGCAGAAGGAGGTCGGTCTATTAACATCAAAAGAAACAAATTTAACTTGTGTATTGGACCCAATCCATAAACCTTTCACTGGAAATTGATGGTTGTATAAGGATAGAAATGAGTTTTATTAAAACTGGAAGTACCTGTAGAGGAAATTGAAGCTTTCAATGGGCGAATTTGAAATTTATCTCCAATTTTGTTTAGTAAGCTTTTTAAATCGTGTTATGTGGGGAGACACACCTGTTAACTGCAAGAACGCACAAGCAAAGCTCATGTAAGTAAACGTGTAGAATGCTAAGTAGTCAAAATACTTAAATTAACAACAAACTTTGAATATACAAAATTTAAAAAAACGGAGTATGAGGAGAGCTACCAGAAGAGGGAGCTTCTCCCTTTCTCTGGTTCAACAATCTATAGATTCAAATAGAGAAAGGGAAATAAATTAATGGCTATAAAAACCCTACAAAGGAAAAAATATTGAATTATATCAAGCAAACAAATAAGGGTACTCCACCTAATAGCTCTGAGTTTGTGAGCTTGGGCTCCTGAAGGAGAGATTTAGGTGATTGGGAGATAGATTTCCTCCGGTGGCGTGGTTGTGTGCTAGCAGTAAACTCTCCCTCATCATAGAGAACACCCTGGAGAGTGTTATTATCTAACGATAGTATGAAAGTTCTAGGAGACTACGTCTAATGGACTATAAAAGAAACCATTACTAACAGTGAAGCTCAACTCCAGAGTGAAGAGAGTTTGAGGAGAAGAGCTTTTCGGCATGATATAATAGAGAAAATGGTGGAAGGATCTAGGGTTAGAAGGGTTATCCCAATGAAACTCCTGCTATAAGTGTGAACCCTCGATCTGCCAATAATCCAATGGTGTAAATGGACTTGGCTACTATCGAGGACCGCCACAAGTAATAGTGGTGTCATAGCTATGATATGGAAATTAATACCAAACCTACCGCCTTAACTTCTCAACGTGCCAATTAACTCCTCAATCAAAGACATAGCTGGATGAATCTATGTGTTGGGTACAAATTTTACAAGTGTAATGCCAATAACATGTTAATATAAATTGATAATTTCAATGATAAGAGTCTTATGCGAAAATCTAATTACTATGATGTAAGTGACAAGTAGTCTAGGGTTAAAGGTTTTACGAACCCAATATAATAAATGACAAGATAATAATTTCAAAGCTACACAACCCTTAGGTATAAGTTCTTTAATTAATATGGAAGGAATTTCATAGGAATTCAATAGTTAGATTTCTCAGATCAAGGTAAAAGTAGAAAAAAATTAGTTCTTTTTGCGTTTGTGACAAGTGGTATCATAGTAATGTTCATACGCCAAGACCCTAAGGGTCAACTAACGATAAGCTGTGTGTACAATGATGCACAAAATTTAGCAGCATAGCAGGAAACATCATGAGAAGGGGAACAATGCAGCAAACCCCCCAAGACATTGGGGAGCCCCAAGCTCAACTAGTGATGAACCCAGAAATGTGGGTTCAGTTAAGTTTTGATAGAATCGACAAACTAGTAGACTGTTGGAGGAAAAACAACACCAAACCAACTTCCTGTTAAACACGATAAAGAAACTGCAGGAGGAAATGGTGCGTGTTCGAAAATATAATGAATGATTACTACAAGAGTAGGAAAAGATATTAAAGAGTCTGTCAGACAAGAAAAACTAGGAATTGGAACATCCTAGTACTGACAGAGGCATGCAAGAAGAGGATGAGCTACAAACAAGACACAATACCACTGTTAGAGTGGAAAGAAGCCCATCCCAGCGAAGAAAGAGCAAAAATTACAATGAAGAAGAATATGGCAATTTGTTAGATCAACAAGAGGTTAAGAAGCAAAAAGTAGAGCTTCATGGGGAATTTCGAAAAATAAAACCACAAACATTTGATGGTGAGGCTGAGGAAGTGGTAGAGGCATGGTTAATAAACATGAACAAGTATTTTCAGGTGTATGAATATAACAGCAACCTGAAGGCTAGATTGGCCATATATCAACTAAGAGAGAAAGCAACTCTGTGGTGAGAAGAAGTAAAGAATGTATGCAGCATTGAGGAACAAGATGTCAACTGCGAATCATTCCAGCAATACTTTAAGGACAAGTATTTCACAAAACGATTCTATGATGAAAAATCTAAGAAATTTCATGACTTAAGACTGGGACAAATGACTCTGGATGAATATATCACTAAGTTCACCTCCCTGTTACGATATGTTCCATATCTTCGAGAGGAAAAGGCTAAGGTGCAGAGATTTCTAAGCAGCTTGCCGACCCATAGGAAAGAGAATATTGAGTTTGTTAATCCTAGAACCATGGATGAAGCCATTCATAAGGCACGAATGTGCTATCATCAGTCCAAGGCTAAGGGAGAGGTTGGAAAAAGTTGGCAGCCGAGGAAAGGACATAAAAGCAACTCCGACTTCAAAGGAGCTAAAAGCAGTAGTTTTAAAAATTCTACCTGGAATTCTGTCAGTAAACAATTTGGCAGAAATCGCCAGAGAATCCAATGGCCAACAAAATAAAAGCCTACGGAAGCATCCAGAAAGCCTGAGCAATTATAGGTGACTAAGCCGGCTCTACAAATTTGGGGGTTTGGTGATGTAATATTCCAAAATTAGGAAACAACTAATTGGAATATTGATTTTTGCTTTTGACACCTACGAGATTAATAAATGGGTAAGGAGGCCCATACATTTCTAAAATAAATAAAATCCATTATTATGTGAAAAGGGATCTTATAATAGTTGCATTTCACACCCTCATGTGTGAACATGGGAAATTACATGTGGACAAGGTCAAGTTTGACCAAGTCAACAGTGCTGGAAATGAAGGTGGAGATCATCTATGGAGACAACACAGTGATAGTGGGAGGAATATTCCTTGGTGGAGGAAACCCTAATGAGTGGGACCTAAGGTGAGAAGGCTTCCACTTGTATATAAGGAGGGCAAGGCATCCATAGCAAGACATGTTATGGATTACTGAATTTTTGGTCTGCATTCAACTATTGTGCATTCTTCATCCGTTTAGTTGAGATTGTTGTGCTTCTTAGCACAAGGATTTCCTATTTAGGAATTCCATATCCTTTCTTGAGAGGTCTCTTGAGGGAGATTTTACTTCATTTCTCCACATCTAGGCTTGAGGCCAAGCTACCTCTTTCAGCTACAACACAGTTTCTGTTTAGAGATGGGTTGTGTTGTAGGGTGTTGCAGTGGAGGGTTGAGAACACCACTTCCAGAGCTTGTTTTTCAGAATAGGAAGTGTTCCTTCCTTTGGGAGATTATTGAGGGAGATTCTAGAGCTTATTTTACATCTTGGCACTTGGCCAACATATTTTCCATGACCTACAACGCAATCCCTCTCTTTGACTGTGTTATTTCAGTGAGGGTTTGCAGTGACGGCTGTAGTGTTTCATTGGAGGGTGAGATCTTCAGTGATTGGATCAGCCTTTCACCTAAAGGATCCATTGGAGGAGGTATATTCATCTTATGCATAATCTTCAGCCATTTCCATAAAATTCCTGAGTTTTAGCTACTACTCAGCCCTAGGGCTGTACTCCGACATTTTTATAATTTTTCATATTTCAGGAAATCCTCTCCAGATTGCCTTGGAATTGTTTTTGGAAGTATACATCTTCACTCCTAGCATTATATGAGCCATGTATTTGTAGATCTTTGTATTGACACTCTCCAGCAGCAATTCTACTTAATAAAACTACATTGTCATAACCTTGGGCATTCTTTGTGTAGGAGTGTTATTCATATTTTATGTACATGTTTCTTAAGGCTGATTTTTCCCATCTTCAGTAACTCTTTCCTCAAGATATTTTACACATTTGCTGATACAATACTAATATGATGGCTATATGTTCTTCTCACATTTCATGAGTTGATTTATCATTGCTACTTCCATTATTGTCTTGATGTATTGCTGCTTCCCCATTTTGGGATATTACAGTGGTATCAGAGCATAATATTGGCTTAACCTATTGATTTCATCAATTATGCTATCAAGAAGACAAGAAGAAGAAGAAATGTACAGAAAATACAAGAATAAGACTCCATTATTTGGAGGAAGGAAGGAAGGGAAGCTCTCAAAGCTTCTTTCTCAATCTTTGCAAAGCATTCATGGAAATCTTAAGAATATGAGAAGGGAGATGTGTACAAAATCTCCAAGAGAGTTTGAATCTGAAGTAAACTCTAGATTTCTACATAATTAGTGTGAGCATGTAGTCGCATATTATGATGCACATCACAGTCATATGCCCAAATCTATTATGTGGGAGATGAAAGAAGTAGAAATGCCTAGGAGGGAAACTCTTAGTGATTTTCTACAAGAATATGAATCTCACACTAAGAAGTTCAGAGATCATATCACCTTCCAAGATTTTTGCAAGATCAAGGTGAATAGGAGCAAGAAGCATGACAAGGGTAGATTTTTCCTATCGAATTTTTATGGGTCACCAACATGTTTAGCTAGAGCTTGGATGGAAGAGCTACACACCTATTTGCAGTAGCACCAAGTTTTTGAAGATGAAGCCATCAAAGCTACAACGCTGCATTTTGAAGGTAAGGCCTATGCTTAGTGGATATTTGAGTCCTTTTCATTAAAAAATGTAGATACTTCTTCTTATGCAAAGTTCACTAAGAGATTAGTATAAAGGTTTTATGGAGGACATTCGGAAGCACCTCTGAAGAAGTTAAAAAAACCAAAATAAACCAAACTTTTGCATGGGTTGAAAGGACTTATAAACTCAAATCCATTTCATAAAACTACTGGAGAGGTAGGATATTTGTCTCACATTCTTGGACAAGAGGGCATGGAGATCCCTTTTCCAAAGGAGGATCCACTTATTGAAAGGTTTCCCATTCATATCAAGGAGGAAGAGATGATTAAGGGCAACATTGCTTTCATATATCGAGCATATCTAGCACGTCATGCAGAGGTAGATGGAGCACTTGATCCAACAAGAGGGATTATTATATTATTGCAAGGAATTCCCAAGGATATCATATGTCGAGATCAAGGCACAACCCATGATCAGCATATTCCATTGTTGACAGGTTGTGAAACCATGTAGATAAAAGGAGGAGGTAGGGAGGATGAGCAACATCATTTGATGAGGAGCACACACCCCTATCTATTTTAGAGGTTTGATGCAAGAAGAGGGAGATTGGATGGTGTAGTGAGGGTAGGGACAAGTTTTTCCATTCATGTATGCAGTCTACTCTTGATATTGATGTCTCATTGCATGGAGGCATCTCACCGAGGGGATGACCAGATCAACAGATGGTGAGGGATGCTTCACATTTGGAGGCACCACTCATTGATTCCATAGAGGTGAGGACCTTAGGAGATCTTGGTACATCATCGAGAGTCTTAGGTAGACTCAAGGAGAGGAGATGCAATCTCCCAGCATCATCATTACCCACTCTCATTCCAAGATCTGCACTGTGGCAGGAGTCGCAGGGGAAGGATAGAAGCCTTCCGACTTGCATATTTGGCATGGGAGATGTTAAAAAGGAGGACAACCATATCACAAATTTTCTTTGTTATAGATCATCAACATTGTCACTATGGAGGATAGATCCATATTGGGAATCCCAGCTGTTGGTGGATTATTCCAAGGATCTTTTTACTGGTATGATATTGGATGACCAGTTGCATGAGGAGGGATATTCAATCAGAGATGGGGTAATCTACTGTCATGGTAGGATATTATTACGTAGATATTTCAAGCTCAAAAATAAGTTACTACAAACAGCTCATGAAGATTTCCTTTTCAGCCACACTTATTCTATGAGAGCATACCACACCATCATGGAGGGGTAAATTTAGGAATGATTTGAGCAAGAGATATATCGGCACTTGAAGAGATGCATGGATCATGTGGAGATGGAGGAGATACATAACTCTTTAGGGGAATTAACACAACCACCTCTTTTCTCTTTGAGAATAAGAGGGGATTTATCTATAAGCAACTCCATTTTCAGGGGCAAAGCATATGGTAAGGAAACTGTTTGTTTGCATAATGATTTATATAATGAATATGTGCATTCCTTAACCATATATGTGTAGGAAATTTCTCAAATAAGGAGCATTCTTTCTTCTAGACTTCATGGTATACTTCAGGCCATAAGAAACATTGATGATGGCCACTCCCTAGGAGGTCTTGGGGAGATGATATCTTATGCAGAGCATGCTCACTTTGCACCATACATCATACATTTTCTCCAAACTTGTGAGGATATTGGGGTAGCAAGTAAGTGGTTCGGAAGCCACACACCATGCCATTTTCTAATAAAGTTTAGAGTAAAAATTTGATGGTTGCATTTGAGGGACCATTTTCATTCTCCCTTACTGCATATGGCAGCTAGCATGATGCTAATCATGATTCCATATGCTAATATTATCCTTTTCATTATTTTGGACATGATTGGAAGAGAGACACATTGGTTGGATGTGTACTTTTGGAAAGAGATTCCCCACACTTTTTTCATTACATGTTCCAAGGGGAGCATGGGAGATGGTTTTCCATGTTATGTTTGGAAACAACAGTTAGAAGAACTGCACTGTGACTACTTGGGAAACTGTTGGTACCTTCGAGCACTACATGAAACCTTCAGTATTCATTTCATTTGGATGCCATATGGTGGTTATTTTCCATTCATCATATATGGGATGGTTTGGGCCAACATGATTCATAAAATTGGAGAGGAGATATTTGGAGATCCAGTCTTCTTCTTGCCACTCGAGGGAAACATTATTGCAACCCAAGATCAGTAGCTACTCTACACTTATCATAAGTGGAGAGATGGAAAACGTGGGGTAGGCTATTTTTTTTGCCATATTCAGCTATACATCGCACCTATTCTACAGGAGCTACAGGTGGAGGGAAATTTTCAGGAGTTTCCATGTTGGGAGGTAAGTCATTTTGTATGGATGATAGCTTGGGGATGGAGGATCCACATGGGAATGATTATTCCCCGTTAATTTCGGACCCCATGCCTCAAAGGGACCTCTAGACAACACCTTGTTTCCTCCTTCAGTACTGTACTTCTTCATGATTATAGCTATTTAGCTAGATTGCATACTTGGGAGGGGCAATATGGAGAGTTACTGATGAGACACCATCTTATTCCTTGGAGGAGCTTATCATATGTGGATGCTACAGGAGGAGGATGATGGGATACTTCTCAGTTCTATCCTTGTAGTTTCTTGAGGACAAGAAAAATTTCGTAGGGGAGGACTTTAATATTCGAAAATTAGCAAACAACTAATTGGAACATTGATTTTTGCTTTTGACACATAGGAGATGAATAAATGGGTAAAGAGGCCCATACATTTCTAAAATAAATAAAATCATTTATGATATGAAAAGGGATCATTATAATATATGTATTTCACACCCCCATGTGTGAACAAGGGAAATTACATGTGGACAAGGTCAAGTTTGATCAAGTCAACAGTGCTGGAATGGAAGGTGGAGATCATCTATGAAGAAAACGTAGTGATAGTGGAAGGAAGATTCCTTGGTGGAGGAAAACCTAATGAGTGGGACCCAACGTGAGAAGGCTTCCAATTGTATATAAGGAGGGAAAGGTAGCCATATAAATACATGTTATGGATTATTGAATTTGTGGTCTGCATGACTATTTTGCAATCTTCATCTATTTAGTTGAGATTATTGTTCTGCTTAGCACAAGTATTTCCTATTTAGGAATTCCATCTCCTTTCTTGAGAGGCCTCTTGAGGGAGCTTGTACTTCATTTCTTCACATTGATGCTTGAGGCCAAGCTACCTCCTTCAGCTACAACGTAGTTTCTGTTTAGAGGTGGGTTTTGTTCGAGGGTATTGCAGTGGAGGGTTGAGAACACCACTTCTGGAGCTTGTTTTCAAGAAGGGGAAGCTTTCCTTCCTTTGGGAGATTAGGGACGGAGATTATGTAGCTTATTTCACATCTTGGCACTTGGCCAACATATTTTCCATCACCTACAGCATATTCGCTCTCTTTGACTATGTTATTTCAGTGAGGGTTGCAGTGTTTCATTGGAGGGTGATATATTCAGTGATTGGATCAGCCTTTCACCTAAAGGATCCATTGGAGGAGTTCTATTCATCTTATGCATCATCTTCAACCATCTCCATCTAGTTCCTGAGTTGCAGCTACTACTCAACCCTAGGGCTACACTCCGACATTTTTGTACTTTTGCATATTTCAGGAAATCCTCTCCGGATTGTCTTGGAATGGTTTTGGGAGTTTATATCTTCACTCTTGGCATTATATTAGCCATGTATTTGTAGATATATGTATTGAAAGTTTCCAGCAGCAGTTCTACTTAATAAAACTATGCTGTCATAGCCTTGGGCATTCTTTGTGTAGCAGTGTTCTTCATATTTTATGTACATGTTTCATAAGGCTGATTTTGCCCATCTTGAGTAAATCTTTCCTCAAGATCTTGTATACATTTTCTGCTATAATAATAATATTATGGCTATATGTTCTTCTCACATTTCATGAGTTGATTTATCACTACTACTTCCATTATTGTTTTCATGTATTGTTGCTTCCCCATTTTGGGATATTACAGGTGAGGCACACTACTACAAAAATTTCCCACAGAGAGAAAGGAATGATAGAGTTGCAAACTTGTAGGAGGCTTCTATAGTTGGAGATGTGGTGAAAAACATTCCTCCTAGCAACGCAACATTGGAGGATCCATAGTCAGATTATCAGCGAACGATGATTGAGTTGGAAGGTAAATTACTGACTCAATCTGTTTCTATTTTGGTAGACCGAGGTGCAAGTATGTGTTATGTTAGTCCCAAGATAGTGGAACTATGTAAATTAAAAGAAAATACATTTGAAAACTCATGGCTAGTACAGCTAGCCACAGGGGAAAAAAGAAAAGTGGTTGCTAAGATTCCAAACTGTGTATTAGAAATTGCAGAACATCAGTTTAATGTGGATTTGAATTTACTGTGATTAGGGTCCTATGATGTTTTGTAGGGCATGGGTTGGATAGAAAAAACATTCGACCTTACTGGACTGCAAGGAAAATTTTATTTATTACAAAATGAAATATGGAACACTTAAGGAGATTCAGGGAGTCAAAAAGCCATTACAACTACGACCAATTATAGTGTCCAAAATGAATAAATGTATAAGGAAGGGATGCCAGAATTATGTTATTCAAGTAGGATATGCTGATTCCAAGGAAAAATCACCTATGATGGAAAATATACCTGTGGTGCAAGATTTTATGGATGTCTTTCCAAAAAATATTCTTCGATTACCACCAAGGAGAGACATTGACTTCACCATAGATTTAATGCCAGGAGCTTCTCCTGTGTCAAGGGCTCCTTACAGAATGAGTGTGCGAGAGCTAATAGAGCTGAAAATGAAGTTACAGGAACTACTAGACAAGGGCTACATTCATCCAAGTGTGTCCCCTTTGGGATCATCAATGATGTTCATGAAGAAGAAGGATGGAACCATGCGAATGTGCATGGATTATAGACAACTTAATAGGCTAATAGTCAAGAATAAATACCCTTTACCTAAAATTGATGATCTATTTGATCAAGTGAAGGGAGCCATAGTGTTCTCTAAAATAGATTTAAGATTTTGATATCACCAAATTTGAATCATGGATGAAGATATTTGCAAGACAACATTCCATACTAGGTACGTGCATTATGAATTTCTGGTATTACCCTTCGAGTTAACAGATGCAGCAACAACCTTTATGAGGTTAATGCATGGAATCTTTCATCCTTTCCTGCATAATTTTGTGCTTATATTTATAGATTATATTTTGATCTATTCCAAAAATCAAGAAGAACATAAAGAGCATGTGAGGATCGTACTTGAAATTTTCAAAAAACACCAGATATATGCTAAGTTCAGCAAATGTGATTTATTTAAAACAAAGATTTAGTATGTAGGCCATGTCATATCAGCAGGAGGGATTATTTTTGACCCAGAAAATATTAAGACAATTATGGAATGGCAAGTACCCAAGAATGTGGAAGACATTCAATCCTTTATGGGGTTAGCAGGGTACTATTGAAGATTTATTAAGGAATTTTCCAGAATTTATTTTCCCATTACCTCTTTGCAGAGGAAAGGAAAAGTTTTCAAGTGGACTGTTGAATGTCAAAATAGTTTTGAAAAGCTGAAACAACATCTAACTACTGCACGAATATTAAGGGTAGCTGACCCCAACAAAGAATTTGAAGTTTGTATGGATGCAAGCAAAGAGGGTGTTAGGGCAGTTTTATCGCAAGAAGGCAAGGTAGTGGCATATGGATCAAGAAAGTTGAAAGAGAACGAGAAAATTTACTCAGCCTATGATCTGTAATTAACAATAGTAGTACATGCACTCCGGGTTTGGAGACACTACTTGCTGGGTAAAAGGTTTTTGCTAAAAACACACCATAGCAGCTTGACCAGTTTTTTCAAGCAAGCCAATTTGAACTCAAGACATGCAAGATGGAATGCCTTTTTAAGTGTGTTTGATATGGACATCTAGCATGTGAAGGGTAATGAAAACCGGGTAGCTGATGCTTTAAGTAGAAAAATACATTGTGTTTATGAGCTTTACTACAATCAACTGGAAAGTAAGTTTTTAGCTCAAGTAAAAGACGAAGCGCAAAAAGATCTGGAATATCAATTCCTATGGCAACAAATGGAAGAGACTAGAAATCAAGGGAATACCTCTGATTATGGAATAAATAATGACCAGATGCTCACCTTTAGAGGAAAAGTCTACATACTAAACTGTGTGGGCTTTAAAGAACTGATTATGGATGTATACCAAAGAAGTAACTACGCGGGTCATCCAGGATACTAGAAAATGTTGACGGTAATCAGAAAAGTATATTTTTGGCCTGGTATGCATAAAAATATTGTTGAATACCTAACTAGGTGTTTGGAATGTCAACAGGTTAAGGTGGAGAATCAACATCCCGCAGAATTATTGTAGCCCATACTAGTTCCTGAATGGAAGTAGGAAGTTATATCCCTGGACTTCATTATAGTTTTACCATGAACAAAAAGACAGAATGACTCCATCATGATGGTAGTGAACATATTGAGTAAATCTACACATTTTATACTTGTGCAGTCTACTTAGAAGACTGTACAGATAGCAGACATATTCATGAAGGAAATTTTCAGGTTGCATTGCATTCCAAAGACTGTTATCTCAGATAGGGAAGTTAAGTTTACCTCAACAATTTGGAAGACACTGTTTACAGGCATGGGGACCCAAATAAACTTTAGTACAGCTTAACATCCCCAGACTGACGGTCAAACTGAGCGAGTAAACTAGGTATTGGAAGACATGCTGTGGATGTATGTGATGCAGCATCCAACGAAGTGGGAGGACTATTTGGATTTAGTTGAATTTTCTGAGAACAATATCTATGAGGAGTCCCTGAAGATGAGCCCTTTCGAGGATTTTTATGGGAGGCAGTGTTGAACACCCATAAACTGGAGCAGCCTCGAAAAAAATTTAATAATGGGACCAGAGATGCTTACTGAAATGGAATCAGAAGTAAAAGGGATAAGAAAAAATCTTAAGGTTGCATAAGATCGGCAGAAGATCTATGCAGATAAAAATAGATCTTATCGAGAATTCGAAGTGGGAGACCACGTTTATGTGAGAATAAAACCCAAGAGGATTACCTTGCAGTGGACCTCTTGTGCCAAGTTGGCTCCCAGATTCTGTGGACCCTTCCAAATTTTGGAAAGGGTGGGACCTGTGGCTTATCGGCTGGCTTTACCTAGTCACATACAAATTCACAATGTCTTTCATGCGTCCCTAATGAAGTGATATATGCATGATTCAAAGCATTTAATTGATTGGAAAAATATTCCGGTAGGATAAAATTAAAGATCCTAACTTGGAATGTGATTTTTTAAGTTTTAAGAGAATTTGATAAGAAACTTTGTTATTTGCAGGTATAATCGAACGATGAGTTTCTGTTCAAGCCACAACACATACTTGACCAGAGAGAAATGATGATCCGAAAGAGAGTCATCACCCAGGTTAAAGTGCAGTCGAATCACTTTGGCCCAGATGAGGTTACTTGGGAGGATCAAAAGCTTGTGCGCGAGGCTTACCCAGAGCTATTTTCTGCGGTGGAGTGAAACACTGAGGACAGTGTTACTTCCAGGAGGGGAAGTTATGACAGCTACATTTGTTTATAACTAGTTTTTAACTAGTTAAAATGACTTTTAGATATTGTTTAAGGAACAAAAAAGACTGAGACAATTGTTATTTTGATGGAAAAGTTATTTTCCATCTTGTTATTATGAAATAATAAAATTAGTTAAGAATAGTAAAAGTAAAAAGGGTTGATGGTAATGTTGTTCCTAGAACTGAAAAGTGGTTGGACAATTGGAACAATTACCTGCTCCTCTGGGGATAAGAGATTCATCCCAGTGAGGAGTGGGGTTTCTATTCATGGGGTAAGAAAGGGTGGAGATTTTCCTAAGCTGGTATAGAACAGTGGAAAAACACTCAGTATTCCTGAAGTTTTATGGCTTGACAGGACTTGGAGTCCTAAGGTCATAGTAGAACAAGTCTACTGCCAACCTGAGCTTTTCAGTGGAAGCACGAGGGAAGAGCTGGACGTCATTGCTTCTCTTAAGGTTGGGAGGAACATCAGCAAGAGAACATATTGTGAAGATAAGTATTTATTTTGTTTATTTCATATTGAGAAGTAAACTAGAATCCAGATACTAAATTAGAATGGTAGAATAAAACGAATTCTGGATATTTTATTGAAGGGAAAAGAGATATAAAATCTGAGATAGCTATTGTTTTTCTTTTGAATAGCAGATATGTATTGATGTTGCAGTTTCTATATATTTATTCATAGATATAGTGTAGCTAATGTTTTAAAAATGTGACTGAGTTGGGGTAAGGATAGTTCTGGGTTCTATTAGAATGATTAAGAAAATTAAAAGAACAATTTGTCCTCTCAGTCAGAATAGAACTGTTGATCCTGGGTAACAGAAGAAACCCAAAATACATTGTTCTTTCCTCTCTGACCATACTCGGACAATTTCTTTGGTGGTCCCGTCACCTTATACTACAAGAAAATAGTAATAAAAGAATAATAGTATTCTACAAATGTTCAATAAGTAACTTTTCCAGAGGAGAAATTCTAACGAAGGAAAGAAACTGTACTGAAAAATAATCAAGCAACATGAACAATATATAGAATAGAGTATTTACGCTTTCAAGAGATACACTGAGAGTATTTAAAGAAATACTATGCAACATGAACAATAAATAAAATAAATCATTTACGCTTTCAAGAGATACCTTAAAAATATTTAAAACAATATTGATTTTCAAACTCCTGTGGTTATTGTTTACTGGAGAGTTTTCTGGATTATCCACAGTCTCACGAAACACTTGTCAACGTTTCAAATCCCAACGGGGATCCCCGTTGGGATTCCAAACGTCGACACGATCCCGTTGGGATTCGAAACGTCGACAAGTGTTTCGTGAGACTGTGGATAATCCGGAAAACTCTCCAGTAAACAATATTGATTCTTAAACTAAATAAAACAAAATAGTAGAGTCCCTTACATGTTGAATTCCTTGTGAAGATATACACATGTACCTCAGACAAAGAATTAGTAAATAATTCTTTAACATTAAAATTTTAGTTACTGTATGATGGAGGAGAATTGCAAAATACTTATTTTTCTGTAACAAGGAGAATAAAAGGACTGAACATTTTAATGAGAACCTTTTCTTTAAAAACAAAATACTATTGAACAAATTCAGAGAACTGTGAGTAGTTCTTTGTGAAAGTTCAAAGAAATGAAATATGGAAAAAAATTCTTAAATGACGGAAAATTAAGAACAAAGCTTGCATATCCACTTATAACCCAAAATGTAAAATCCATTTATAACTTGAAAATGTAAATATTATAAGCTCAGTCCAGCCTCAGCATGGAGGAGGCATAAACAGTTTATGTGATACAATTTACAAGGTAAGAATAATGAAGGACTTCCGCATACTGTAAATCTGAAAAAAATATATATATATATATAACTTACATTAAGGGCTATAGTCATAAGACGACTGTCTAAAACCCTCTAAGAAGGAGATTGGTCTATTAACATCAAAAGAAATGGATTTAACTTGTGTATTGGACCCAATATATAAACCTTTCACTGGAAATTGATGGTTGTACAAGGCTAGAAATGAGTTTCATTAAAACTGGAAGTACCTCTAGAGGAAATTGAAGCTTTCAATGGGTGAACTGGAAATTTATCTTCAAGTTTGTTTACTAAGATTTGTAAATCATGTTCTGTGGGGAGACTCACCTGTTAACTTCAAAAATGCACAAGAAAAGCTCATGTAAGTAAACATGTATAATATTGAGTAGTCAAAATACTTAAATTAACAGCAAACTTTGAATATAGAAAATTAAAAAAAATGGACTATGAGGAGAACTATCGGAAGATGCAGCTTCTCTGTTTCTCTGGTTTAGAAATTTGTAGATTCAAACAGAGAAAGGGAAATAAAGTAATGGATATACAAACCTTGCAGAGGAAAAAGTATTGAACAATATCAAGCAAACAAATAAGGGTACTCTACCTGCTAGTTCTGATTTTGTGAGCTCGGGCTCTTGAAGGAGAGATCTGGGTGATTGGGAGACAGATTTCCTCCAGTGGCTCAGTTGTGCGCTAGCAGTAAACTTTCCCTCATCGCAGAGAACATCGCAGAGAGTATTATTCTCTAACCATAGCTCGAAAGTTCTGGGAGACTACATTTGATGGACTGTAAAAGAAACCATTACTAATAGTGAAGCTCAACTTTCGAGCGAAGAAAGTTTGAGGAGAAGAGCTTTTCGGCATGACAGAATAGAGAAAATGGAAGAAGGATATAAGGTTAGCGAGGTTATCCAGATGAAACTCCCGCCATAAGCCTGAACACTCGATCTTCCAATAATCCAACGGTGGAAATGGACATGGGTACTATCGAGGACCGCCGCAAGTAATAGTGTTGTCACAACTGTCATATGGAAATTAATACCAAACCTACCACCTTAACTTCTCAACGTGCTAGTTAACTCCTTGATCAAAGACATAGCTAGATGAATGTATGTGTTGGGTAAAACTTTACAAGTGTAATGTTGACAACATGTTAATATAAATTGATAGTGTCAATGATAACAATCTTATGCGAAAATCTAATTACTATGACGTAAGTGACAAGTAGTCTAGGGTTAAAGATTTTATGAACCCAACATAATAAATGACAGGATATGAATTTTAGAGCTACACAACCCTTAGGTATAAGCTCTTTAATTAATATGGAATGAATTTCATAAGAATAATATAGTTAGATTTCTCAGATCAAGGTAAAAGTAAAAATTTTTTGGAGTTTGTTTTGTATTTGTGACATTATGATTAATTTTCTCATTCCTCATGGTCATTATAAGTCTATGGCTACTCATTATATACATATTATGTGTGCATAATGCATAGACATCACATGGTAAGAGATAATGAAATTTAATTAATTTCTTACATGAGCACATAAATATAATATCCAAAAGCTAACCACTATCATAAATTAACATAGATTTTATGCATGAACTAAAAAATTTAATTGATTTCATGCTCATATAATACATATAAAAACTTTATATTAGAAATGCTATCATTTTTTTATTAGAATATGGAATGTGACAATTTCATTGTAAAATTGAGCATTAGACTTATGATGTTTAATTTCTATGAAATAAAATATTATAATATTCAAAACTTTCATGTCCTAGTAAAATATTTATAAATATAGAACACAAAAAAATGTTCATTTTACAAATTTGAAATGGATGTAGAATAATATTTATTATACTCATATTTAAATTTACAAATTATGCCATTCACATGTGAGTTTAAGTTTTATTTCAATCAATATAAAATAAATAATATAAAGTAGTATTTTCACAATAATAAAATGAATTTGTATTTAAAAAAAATATCTAATATTTTCAATTTGATCACTCTTTGAACACAATAATTTTCAAAAAAAAAATTTGAATTTATTCTGAAATATTACTTGATAATTTGATTATTAAAAATCTCATAAAGAGATTCACCTTCTATTTCACTTTTAAAATATACCATTGTACTCCCATTTATATTAAATTGGTTTGTTGCGGATAGGGATTCTCTTCAAATTTGATATAAGATATAATTATTAAATCTTTTATATTATTATTAAATGATATATTTGTTATTTATTTAAAGAATATTTTTTATGTTTTAATAGTAATTATTTTTAGAAAATCATTCGATAACAATTAATTTTTTCACACTTAATTAATAAATTGCAAAATAATCATTATATATAAAAGTTTTAAATTTTTAAATTTTTATATATACATAAAATAATTAAATTAATTTAAATAAAAGTTAATAATCAATTTAAAATACCATATATCTTTACAAAATTGATTATTATTCAAATATTTTATAAAAAAATAAAAATTAAATCCATTTTTTTCTTGTAAAAAGATTATTTAAAATAAATTAGATTTATAATAATATAAATATAGTTTATTTTTAAGATAATTTTATTTTTATCTCAGTAAATATTTTTATATTTTAAAAATTCTCTATTTAAAATTATCTAAATTTAAAAAAATTATCGACAAAAATATACATTTGTTAATCTGAAACGCGTTGGCAACCTTATTGGAAAACATTTTGAAAAACCTTAACGCATCCGTTGGGAAAACACGATATTCATACCCATAATATCGTGAGCTAAAAGCGTGGAAGATTACAGTTCGTAGACTTCCCTGTCCCATTACTGCACAATGATCGGGAAAGAGAGCCATGGAAGATATGTCAGCCAGTCACATGTAGTAAGACGTCGAAGGCAACAGACGTAGCAAAGGAAGCCTATTGTGTTATCTATCCTTTAAATCGTCTTAGGTGTCCTTCAATACTCTTTCCTTTTATTTTATAAAAGAACAAAATTATTCCACCATTCTCAAGCTTTATATATGGTTGATAGAACATGATTGAATTATTAAAGCATAATTCATAATTATCTATTCCTCGAGATATTCATAATTATTCATCTTTCCAACCACTTACATAAGGAGAAAATTCAATTAGTATTGGGGCCATATATTTTGTAATTAAAGTGTGTTTATTATGTTTCCACAACTTTTTGTTTCCTCAACTTTTATTTCCTCATATATGAGAAACTTTTTAAATTGCCTTAATATGATAAGGGGGCGACCCAATCCTTTAGCCATGATGATGAAGATGAAGGGAGAAAGGGGGTCCCTTTGTCTGATGCCCCTTGAGGGGTTAAAGGTAGTAGAGGGGATACCATTGACCAAAATTGAGAGAAAAGTGGAGGTGATAAGACTCATGATCCATTGTACCTAGGTGTGGCTAAAGCCAAAGGCTATGAGAAATTTTTTTATGTAGCCCCAACTTAGTTTATTAAAAGCTTTGGAGAGGTCGATTTTGAAAAGCATGGCAGGATTTTTGGAGGTTTTGAGAGAGTGAATGACTTCATGGGTTAAGATGATGCCATCAAGAATTTGCCTGCTTTCCACGTATCCTGTTTGCTCCGGGGAGATAATTATGGGAAGGAGCTACTTGAGCCTATTAGCAATAACTTTGGAGGTAATTTTTTAAATGAAATTGTAGAGAGATATGGGCATATACTTAATTGACGAGACTCTATTGTCTTCTTTTGGAACCAAAGTGATGAATGTGGCATTTAGTGCTTGTAGAAGCCAGTGAGTAGAGAGCGATTCCTCCACTATGTCTTGAACTTCGTTTTGAATGGTCTCCCAGAAGAAATAGAAGAATTTGGTGGTAAATCCATCAGGACCTGGAGCTTTCCCTGCCTTCAGCTGGAAGACTTTTTGTTCCACCTGAGCCAGAGGTGTAGCTAGAAGCAAGAGCTTGTTGTTTTCATCCGTTATCAGCTTAGGAATGTGTTGAGTGATTTTCCCGATGGCCTCATGCGTCTGGTGATTGGGTTCCTACAAAATATTCCTGAAGTGATTGCGCAGCTCCTCAGTGATGGCGTCTTGCGTTTCGAGCCTTTCTCCAGTTTGGTTCTTAAGAATAGTAATTCTGTTATGCATCTTGTGTTGAATGGTGAAGCAATAGAAGAATTTAGTATTTCTTTCTCCCTCTTTGAGCCAGTGGATTCTTGATTTTTGTCTCCATAGGATTTCCTCTTGGTTCTGTCTTTCTTCCAGCTATGTAGTTAAGGTCTTCTCCTGGCTTTCTGACTCGACTGAGTGTCCTTCCTGGATAATAGTTTGTTGCAACTTGTTCATTTTTTCCTCTAGATCTTTTTTTTTTTTCCTGTGAAGATATTGCCAAAGGTTGATTTGTTCGAGACCTTCAATTTTCCTTTGAGAAGTTTCAGTTTTATCTCGAAATGGAGCATTTTAGTGCCCTGCGGCAGTACTAAGGAGGTCCACCATTTGGAAACCATATCCTTGAACCTTGGGTGCCGGAACCAACAACGTTCAAAGCGGAAAGGTTTAGGAGCATGCTTACCTGGTCGTAATCATTGAAGTTTTATTGGTTAATGGTTAGAGCCTGCCACATGGATGATAGTAGCAACTATGTTGCCCCCTAGCCGAATGAAGTCTTCTGTGATGAGGAATCTGTCCAATCTTGAGGCTATCTGATGGGCACCTCCTCTTTTGTTGTTCCAAGTGAAGATTCCATTGGAGGTTTGAAGATCGATGAGGTGGTTACCATGAATAAATTTCTTGAATCCATTACTATCCAAATCCACATGCATCCTTCCTCCTTTCTTTTCTTGAATATTGGTTATCATATTGAAGTCTCCTCCCAGGAGCCAGAGTGGAAAGGCTCTCTGTTTATTGAGTTCTGCCGGGTTGTCTAAGAGCTTCGTTTTTATATTGATGTTTTGTGGAAAGTAGACATTTGTGAGCAAAGCATGGATATCTATGCCAATCAGATGAAATTTTTCCTGGATGCAGTTCTTGGCGTGAAAGTTATCTAAGGAGGTGATTTGGGGGTTCCAGATGATTTTCAGGCCTGCAGATGCTCTGTTGGCATCAACCGCTATTGTATTGCTATCTCTCCATTTTTTTTTTGAAGATTTTGTCTAGAGTGGAACTGGAAAATTTAGTTTCTTGCATGTAGAATATTGTAGGGGGTTCCTTAGTAATCCTTTTCTTTATTTTCCTGTGCTTCGTGGGGTTGTTGAGCCCTCTTATGTTCCAGGAGATAATCTTCATGGGATTGGATTGTTGGTGTAGGTGAAGAATCTTGTGAGCTTGGGGAATCATTTTGAATCTGCCATTTCTTTTCCTATTTCTATAATTCTTTGCATATTTTTTTTCCTGCCCCTTCTGCGAGACCATTTCATGAAGTATTTGGTGTTAGTGAGCATGCCCCCCCGGATACCCAGAGAGGGAAGCCGCTGCACTCCGGCTAGGATTTCTTCCATATTTTTGACTTTTTGCTCCAGAATAGATTTGAAGTCTTTCTTGTTGCAGGCATCCTCTAACCCTATGAGATCTAGAACTTCAAGATCAATGCTTTCTGGTTCTTCCTCCATGGCTTCTGGGATCATCTCCATGATCTGTTCTTTTCCTTTTAACGCATTGTTATCCCCTGCGTGGCTTGCAGTTGGAGGTTTCAAGAAGGTCTCAAGGGGGACCTTGTCCCATTGAGCCTTTAAGGGTTGGCCCTGTTCCATGGAGGTGTTCCCAACTTCGATGACTGTTTCATTTTCATTTTCATTTAGCTGATTTAAGGCTATGAAGCTATTGCTAGTCATAGGTCCTTTTTTATTCTACTGAGGGGTAGCTCTCTTGTGGTGCCTTTTTTTTCTCGCTACCTTCATAAATCCTTCTGCTTCCTGATCATTGGACTCCCCCCACTAGAGTCGGTCATTGGTGAGCCTCAAGCGAAGGTCATTGGTGGTGGTAGAGTGGTATGGTCGGCCTCATAATGATGGACCAGTCTCGTTTTCGATCCTGAGCAAGGCCATGGCTCATCGAGCGAGTAGTTATATTAAATCGAGCCAAGGCCCACTACCTTTTTTGACACAACTTACTTAACTAGGTTCTTCCTTGGGGAGATAAAAAAAACCCTAGCTTAGCTCTGCACCAGGCCGACCTCTATGACCTAGGGTTTGTGGGTTTCTGTGTTGGCTGCCCCACGTAGAACTCCACCCCCAGACTGTAAGGTCATGATCCCTTCATGAACAACTTGCAAATGAAAATTATCTTGTCGAGTGGAAAACTGAGCAGTTGACACAATAGAAGAGTAGGTTTCCCTAGTGTTGCCCAACGAATTAGTTGTTTTGTCAGAAACCCAGATGATTTCTTTAGACTGATCAATCTTACTCTTTTCAGAGCCAAATTTACAGGTCTCTCCAAAGTCAATATGGTGTTCCCGTTGCTTGGTTATGGCCTTTTTTTTTTCTTCTGAAACTAGTAGAAGACACTAACATCCTGAACTTGTTCGAACCCTTGCACATGAGCTGTATATTTCATCTCTGGTAGGTTTTGTCACCCCAGAGTTAAATATGGACTCCAAGATTCGGATCTGTTCTAGTTTTGGATTCCATCTAGGCTTTGATTCGCATTGGTGCCTTTCCTCATTCTTTGATGATGTACTTGCACAAATTATAGTTTTTAGAGCTTGGTTCCTTGTATTTTAATTAGATTTGAAATAATACTCCACTGAACTCATATTGTTGACCATTCTATGGCCGCGTTAATTCGTCTCACCCTTGAAATAAGTGGGAAATTGTATTAAGAGGTAGACTTAGACCACAAAAGTTGGTTATGCAACATAAAAATGCATATCTAGGGTTTCGTTTGGCCCTGAAATTTTCCTGCTCAATGCTAGAAGTCAAATTTCATTGCATCAAAACCTAGTTGTTATTAAATTATTTGTATATAGCCAAATAATGTTCTAATTCTATTACAATTGCACATCTGAATATGAGACATAGATTGTTATGGTACATTTATCTATCGGTGAATTCATATTGTTTCTATGCATATACACATTTATAGGAGGTGGAGTAAGAAAGAGTGGGCGTATTAATCTCCAAGGAAATTCATCCCAACAATATCTTTTAATTATTGATATCATAAAGATGGAATCACAAACAAAGGAAGAGGAAATTGCAGTTACAGTGTATGGTCACCTTCATAATATTGTTTGTCGTTGGAGATCGGTGAAGGAATTGAAGCTTCACGCCATTGACTCTGAGACATTGATGGATTTTCCTTGAAAATACTAGGCCAATGGCTGTTCGGATTTATATTGAATAGAAGAGAGGGAAGATCGGTATGAACTCTTCCACCATCAACAATTGAAACTGAAATACCTACAAATAACAAGAACCTCAAAGAAATTTTCAAATTAGCAGCTATTGTTGAACAAAGGGCATCAATAAAAATTAATGATGCTCACCACAATTCTTAATCCATGAGAAGCATAAGTCTATATATTGACATTGGATAGCCATACGAGGTAATAGCTATCTCTAATGAAAAAAAAATTCATAACTAGTTCAAGAAGCATTATTTTAGGGTTTGAGTTCTTCCAAGGTCATTAAATGTTTGAATTCGATTATTCTAAAAGTCAAATTACATCGAGGTGTTTAGCTGCATGACAAAGCTTCAGAAATGAAAATGGGTATCCTAGGAAGAGTATCATGCCATAAACACACACAGGTGCTCATAATAATTCTATAATTGAGGTCGTTGTTGTCTAGTGAGGCCAGTTGGAGCATGGGAAAGGTGAGAGATTAATGTGATGCTCCTAATTTCAAATGCCCCAAGCCAATTTTTGTGCCTCATGTGAATTTGTGGCCAACTATGGTTATAACCTTTGTTCATATTATCGAATTATTATAGTCATGGATCCAATTTCAAGTGCCTGAGGCCAATGTCAAATTTGTGGCCAACCCTAGTTATAACCCTAATCCTCATATTCAGGAACCTTTTGGGTCGCTACACTTTTTCAAGCATTGACTTCTTATAATATCACTTGTTTATACAGTTTTCCTAGATTGCCAATTCTCCAATAGGATAGTGGTTTTGTATATTTTGATGACTATTTGGAATCTTGAAAACAAAACAAAAGAAATTTTTTTGATAATGCAAAATATATGTATAAAAATTAAACCATATTTTTCTTTCAATCAAATAAAAATGGCAAAAGAAAAAGTTTTAATTATGCAAAATATATGTATAAAAAGTAAACCATATATTTTTTTTCAATCAAATAAAAATGGCAGAAATTATATTTTTTAATAAAAACAATTTGTTAAAGAGAATGCTCATTGATTTTTTTAAATAGAAACATTTTTATTTATAAAATAATGAAATTTTTTAATAATTTTATGTTATATAAAATGAAAATTTTATGTTAAATAAAATGAAATTTTTATGTTATCTAAAATGAAATTATTATATTTATAAAATGTTTATTATTTTTATATAAAATTATATAATTTTTGTAAAATAAATTTTATTAAAAAAGTGTTTAAGAATATCTTATAACTTTTTAGATATAATTTTTATTAAAGAATATAAAAAAATAAAATAAAAATAATGTTTTATATTTTTATAACTTTTTAGATATAATTTTTATTAAAGAATATAAAAAAATAAAATAAAAATAATGTTTTATATTTTTATAAAAGTGTAATGACTTATTATATTTTTATAAAATTTTAACTCTAAATTAAAAAACTTTACAAATGAGAAAATTACATATTCCTTTACTTTATATATAATATATTTTTATCACATACTTTCTTTTACGGAATGATATATTAAAAAAAAAATTGATATTAAAATGATTTAGTATAAAATTTAAATAAAATATAATTAAATAAAAATTTCAAACACAAATTTTATGTAATTATTTAAAATATAAATATTAATTAAAAAATTATGTGAATATACAAAATTATAAAATTCTATTTTAATTCTTTTATTTGAAAATTATAAATTTTCAATTAAATTGTATACATATATGTAGAATTACTTAGATTTATGGGGCGTTGTAAAATAAAAGGAGTTGGTTCGAGGTATTGTGTTTGGTCATTATCTCACATAAATTCCTTGAAATAATGAGAAGTGTTTCAGATGTAGCGTACATGAAAATATAAATCTTGTAAATGTTTCAGTGAAGAATAAACACTATCTGTGTGTTCTGAAATACAAATAAAAAGTTAGAAAGCAAAATTAGGTAGCCCAAGTTGTCTAGATGACCACATTTGTGAATATTATAACACATGAGTTAATATTCCCAATGGTTAGGGTCAGTTGACCAAAAATTTCATTGGTCGTTATCTCATTAAAGTTGTTGAAATAATGAAATGTGTGTCTTATGTAACCTATATAAAAATAAGAATCTTGTGAATATTTAATGCTCAATAAACAACTACCATGTTACAGTGTATTTAATGCTTGTGCCGCAGAAACAACATCTCTCTATATTAAGCATTAAATATTCTATAACCAATTTTGATTATTCAGTAAATTTTTTCGTGTACATTTGACATCAATTTTCAAAATATGTGTGTTTTAATTTAGATGCATCCTAATACAAATATTTTCATGATTTGATAGCATTATTTATTTGTAATTATATATGTGCATGATTTGATAATATTATTTATTTGGAATTATATATGTGCATATTGAAGTATTATCTTAACCAATAAGATATTAGAGTTTTAATATGTGACTAGTTCTCATTATGTAAATAATGTTTTTATAATATGAATAGATATTTCACTATTTTTCATATGTTAACATAAATAAAAAACCTTATCATATAGATTTCATTATCAAACTTATAAATAAAGTATTATAATAATTGATATTGAAAATACATAAATCTAAAACTTATGATTTCTATAAATATTTAGTATAGAATTCCAACTTAATTTTTCTTTTCCCTTAAATCTAAAACATTTTATTTTTTATTTATCCCTAATTGTTTTGTTTTTAAGGTTTAAAATCAGATTCATTATTTGTCATCAAGAAGTTTCTAACCTAAAATATAAGGTCATATATTAATTCATATCCAAATCGAAGTTAAAATAAAAAATTACATTTTAAATTTGAAATGAGAATTATTTCATTTTATTTTTTTTTAATTGAAGTGTGAGGAATTTTTTTTAATATATTATAATAGTCATTGATTTGATAGCATTTTTATTTTATTAGTTATTTATAAATATTAAAATTCGTGTATATCACTTTATAAATAGGGCTTAACATTTTATACAATAAAATTTTATCATCATGGAACAATTTGTTCATATATTAAGTATTTATTATAACTATAATTTAATAGTAGGTATTGGGAAACTAATTAAGTTATGATTAATTTTCTCATTTCTCATGGTCATTATAAGTCTATAGCTACTCATTATATACATATTTTGTGTTCTTAATGCATAGACATCACATGGTAAGAGATAATGAAATTTAATTAATTTCTTACATGAACACATAAATATAATATCCAAAAGCTAACCACTATCATAAATTAACATAGATTGTATGCATGAATTAAAAAATTTAATTGATTTCATGTTCATATAATTCATAAAAAAATTTATATTAGAAATGTTATCATTTGTTTATTAGAAGATGGAATGCTACATTTTCATCTTCAAAATTGAGCATTAGATTTATGATGTTTAATTTCTATGAAAGAAAATATTATAACATTCAAAACTTTCATGTCCTATTAAAATATTTATAAATATAGAACAAAAAAAAATGTTCATTTTACAAATTGGAGATGGATGTAGAATAATATTTATTATACTCATGTTTAAATTTACAAGTTATAAAATTTACATGTGAGTTTAAGTTTTAGTTCAATTAATATAAAATAAATAATATAAGGTAGTATTTTCACAATAATAAAATGAATTTATATTTAAAATATATATATTTTGAAATATTATTTGATAATTTGATTATTAAAAATCCCATAAAAAGACTTACCTTCTAGTTCACTTTCTAAATACATGGTTGTATTCCCATTTATATTAAATTGTTATACTGTGGACATGATTTTTTTAGAACTTGATATAACATATAATTATTAACTCTTTTATATTATTATTAAATGATGTATTTATTATTTATTTAAAGAATATATTTATATGTTTTAATACTAGAGAATCATAAAATAACAATTGATTTCTTCACAACTAATTAATAAATTAAAAAATAATCATTATATATAAATGTTTCAAATATTTATATTTTTATATAAAAGAAATCAATTTTAATTTGTCTATCTAAAAGTGTTAACTAGATGTTAATCATTCAATTTAAAATACAATATATCTTTTCAAAATTGATTATTATTCAAATCTTTTATAAAAAAATAAAAATTAAATCTATTTTTTTCCTTCTGAAAAGATTACTTAAAATAAATTATATTTATAATAATATCAATATAGTTTATTTTATAAATAATTTTATTTTTATCTCAGTAAATGTCTTTATATTTTAAAAAACATCAATTTAAAATTATCTAAATTTAAAAAAAATTATCGACGAAAATACACATTTGTTGATCTGAGATGCGTTGGCAACCTTATTGGAAAACATTTTGAAAAACCTTAACGCATCCGTTGCGAAAACACGATATTCGTACCCATAATATACATCATCATGCGCTAAGAGAGTCGATTGATATGTCGAGCGAGACATGCTTAAGACGAAGCCTATTGTGTTATCTATCCTTTAAATCGTCTTATGTGTCCTTTAATACTCTTTCCTTTTATATAATAAAAGAACAAAATTATTCCACCATTCTGAAGCTTTTTATATGGTTGATAGAACATGATTGAATTATTAAAGTATAATTCATAATTATCTATTCCTCAAGATATTCATTATTATTCATCTTTCCAACCACTTACAGAACGAGAAAAGTCAATTGCTATTGGGGGCCATATATTTTGTAATTAAAGTGTGTTTATTATGTTTCCACAACTTACCTTTTAGACTACCTTAATATGATAAGGGTAGTTATAAAATGTATGAAAAACGTGCAATAATAATTTTTTTTATAAAAAGTAAGTTTATTATATGTATGTTTTTTTTTGGATTATTCTAACATATGTATAGATAATGTGATATTAAGGCTTTGCAATGGTTTGACCATTTTCTAAACATTTAATTATGTTGTTGTTTTTTTTTTTTTTCTAAGTAAGCGTAATTTATTTATCAACAAAAAATATGTACATCAGGTCTCATCTAGAACCATGCCCGAGTTAGAGGTATATTTGAACAAAAATCGGGAAGCTGAGCATCGCCTCTCCCGAGGGAAACCAAAAGGTCGAGAGTTTTCCAACAAAATCCCATGTAGGGGAGGCTAATAGTGCAACATTCTATAAAGCATAATTATCAATCGAACAAATAATAACAAACATGAACATTTTCATAATGATGCATGCAGCCGTGAGCAAAACCAGGAAAGGAGGGAGGCGCTACTGTCAGTGTTTCTTCAACGAATTTCGCACCTCGCAGTTCATCCTGGCTCGCCGTCGGGCCGTACAGTCTCGCAATAATGAATTACCTTCCCAAAGCCACAGGGGCCTCTTCACCTCGCTCGCTGATTTCCATTTTTCTCGTCGCTTCGCTCTCATTCCCATGATTCGCTTTTTCATTGAGCTACCTTCTTTCTCGCTCATAACCAATGTCGATATTCATCTCGTGCGCTCCGAGCTAGGGCAGAGTAGCTCTGTCCGTCGGCACCATCCTCGTTGACATTAATCTCCACGTCCCGCAGTTCACACCGCTCGCGCTATGCCTCGTAGCTTGTGCATCCGCATTACTCCCCCGCCCTCCAACCAGGTACCAGGGAATCACTCTCCCCGAGGAGTTTCCGAAAGACACCGTGACGAAGGCGGTGATTTTGGACGCCACAGAGCTGTCGGAAGAGAAGCGTAAGGCTTAGGAGTGAGCAAAAGACTGCGGGGGAGTAGGGGAGTGAAAGCTTCGCCTAGAACGAAGAATACGAATTCTCGTTTGCTCGGGAAGTGCTTGCTGTATAGGAGAAACTCGTATAGGTGGCTGGAGGAAGTCGGGGAGCGCCTTATCTCTGCCGAGAGAGCCCTTCGCACCAGCCCGGTGTCCGGGAGACGCGGCATGTTCTCGTCGAATCTCGAAGAGTGGGGGAGCGGAGAGCAGATTAAGCACCGGACAATCGTTGGGCGTCCACCCCACGAGGCAAGCATGCACCCCGTCAATAGAGTAGTGGAGATTGTCACTCAGCTCTAAATGTTAGTGAGCTTGGTTCGTTTGCTCCGTACAGTGTGCTCCGAAGAGAGCCTAATATCCTGGGGAGCAACAAATCGTAACAGTCAGAAGACCGCCGGAATTATGTTTCGTTTCTCCATCCCTGTAAACAAATAAACTCCTCGTTTAACAAAAACCTTCGCATTAACCATCATAAATTTGAGTAACGCCATGTCCAGGTCGCAATGGTGGAATGATCTCGAGTTTCTGAGGTAAGGTGGTTGTTATGCATACTGGTCAGAATGGGGTCAAATTCTCAGCCTCGCCCCGTGGATGCGCCTCGAAGGACACTTGCAAGGCCGGCTGGCATATGACGGCCATAATGCCGCCGCACCTCATCTAATCACCTTAATGCCCTCAACAACCTCGTATCCGGGGACTTCGCATCTCTTTGACCAAAGATTTGGCATTCCCTGTCTTCGATCATCATTTTGAAGTATTTGAAGAGTCCCCAAAGAAGAAGGTTGTGCCTGTCAACTCCCATGTTCGCTAGAAATCAAAACTTTGTTTCCTCCTTCTAATGTGCTTGAAGATGAGAGCTCATGATTGATGAGCCAATCTTCAATGTTCTTTCGACGAGCCTCCGGGTCACCGTGAGAAATTCCCTCGCGCATGTTCCCCATTGAGGACCCGCTGGCAAGGTTGATAAGTATTTGTGGAATCCCCTTCAATCTCCAAATGATGAAGCCTTAGTTGTTGAGAAAGAAGAAGTCCCCGCTAAAGGCCTTCCAGCCTCCGCGAATTGTTGTCCCAACCAAGGTTCCCCATGTAGATTACTATAGGATTGCCTTGATCTCCGATTATGCCTCTCAACTCGCTTTGCCCGGATTCCCTTGGAAGTCGCATCAAAATTGAGTTTGAAGGTGTTCTTAGGAGGGGGGATCCAATGGACTCTTGTTGCTATCGGATCCTGGGGTGTTTCCAGACGAAGCTTTTGTAGGTGAAGTTGAAGTCCCCAATTATCCTGCATCGCTCTTCATTCGGCTGATAAAGTCATTAGTGTTCCAGAGTGTGTCTAAGGTCTCACCGCATTGCATTTAAGTTCCTCCAAATAATGTCCAAGAGGAGTCGATCGATCCGAAGATGTGTTTGCTTTTCCTTCCAGTATATCCATAATAATAAACCCGGATTATGCCCGTAGTTGGTTAAGGAGTTCGCTTCGTGTAGGGGTTCATGCTTTCGCTTTCATGGAGTTTACAATATCTCTCGAGGGCCTGGGCAGATTTTCGTTGGCATCGGTGTTAACCTTTTCCCACAATTGGTTGGCTAGAGAGCAGTCGTTCAGTAGGTGCTTTTGTGTTTCCTCATGTGCACAGCAATTGGGGCAAATTGAGGGACCATGAAAGCTTCGCTTTCTTAAGTTATCCCAAGTGAGGATTTTTCTATGCCCGAAAAGCCATAGGAAAACAGAGACTTTGGGCCAAACCATTGGGCCCCAAATTTTTTTCCATATGGGTTCTTTAGGCCTCGAATCTTGATTGAGAATTTTGTAAGCTTCCTGGGAGGAGAAGGAGCCTTTTGGCGTATAACCCCATCTTAGAATGTCTTGGCTGTGTGAAACTCTAGTACATCGTCTTTTGAGCTCAGAGTTTAGTGTATCCCGACTGTATATCTATGTTCCCTGGTGGATCCTGCCACCGGTTTCCATTGTCGATACTCCCGCATAGCGTTGGAATTCCCAATATTGCTGCACCGTGTCCACTACTGCCTATCCTAACCGGTCCCTGAGGCTGGCCCCGTAGGTGTCGTTATTTTTGGAAATTGATCCCAAGCATCCTGGTCTGCATCCGGGTTGTTCTTCCATTCTTCGCTCCCAGAATCGTGTTGTTGGATCAACAAATAGTGTTGTTTAGCCGCATTCCACATTAGTGATCCTTTCTCCTTAGAGGTGAGTCTCATTAGTTCTTCCCGAGGCCTTTGGCCGGGGCATATTTGGTCATTCCATATAATTGCCCAAGGTTTTGGGTAGTGCGCTACCTCCACCGTATTTTGCCCCCATAATCGCGTTTGCCGTGAGAAGGATCCCTAATCCTAATCCTCCTTGATCCTTAGGCGTACATACCAGACCATTCACCAAAGCCCATTTGTGATGTGTTCCTCGATCCCCATAAGAAATTTCGTTGTGTGGCCTTAATCCTTTTTAGAACCCATTCGGGCACAAATGGCAGAGAATAGGTAAAGTGGCATGGCCTCGTAGCACGACTCTGGATTAGAATCACTCCGTTTGCAATATTCAAAGTCCTCGTGAGTTTAGGAAGAGAGGCGTGCTTCTGGGCCTTATGAAGGAGCTCACACCAAGATGCATGCTTTTGCTGCGCAGGCAATAAGAGGCCGCTCATATTTCGAAGGGAGGGTGGCAATAGAGAAGCTAAGGATACGCAGCGATAGCTCTTTGGGTGATGGGAGGGGGATGGAAGAAATAGAGCCGGGGATTTGGCAAGATAATGCAAGCACCCGAGGCTTCGAAAAGTCATTCAATGTATGCAGCCTGGAGGCTTCATGCAATGAAGGGTATCCAAACACCATATTTTCATCCACAAATTTCTCGGGCATGGTGCCAGGGGAGTGGTGAACCGAGAGACCCTGATCTGGCCGGGAACGGAGGGTATTTTGAGGTGACACCCCAATCCTTCGCTATTAAGACAAAGAGGAAGGGGACATGGGGTCCCCTTTTCCCGATACTTCTCGAGGAGAAAAAGGACGCGAGGGGATGCCATTGATGAGGATGGAGAAGGAGGAGGAAATAAAGATTATGAACTCCAACGAATCCAAGTAGGAGAAAAACCAAAAGCAGATAACACTTTCTCGATGTACATCCACCTAATCTATCAAAAAAAGCTTTTGAGAGGTCAATCTTGAGAATCATACCTCGCTTGTTTGGTCTCCTCGAGGGAATGAATGACTTCATGAGTGAGGATGATGCCATCCAAAATCTGGCCTCGCCTTCAACATAACCAAATTTTGCTCTCGCGAGATGAGAAGAGGCGGTGGTTGCTTAAGTCCGCTTGGCAATGGCTTTAGAAATAATCTTTAGATGACATTGCATAAGGCGATAGGTCTTAATTTGTCCTGGCTGCAAGGTGAAGATTCTTTCTTTAGGGATTAAAGCTATGAAGGTCGCGTTCAATGAGGGGAGGAGCTATATCAGGCGTGATTCTTCCACCACCATCCAAACCTCTTCTTTGCATCGTATCCTAGAATTTGTGAAAGAAATTGGTTGTGAAGCCATCCCGCCCGAGCCTTCCCATATTTCAACACTGCTTCATGGCTATGTCCACCTCTAGGTGCGAGACTGTGTGCAGAAGGAGTTGGTTGTGCTCTTCAAAGGACCAGCTTTGGAATGTTCTAAGTAATTTTTTCAATGGCTGGTAATCTATCCTAGAGAGGTTCTTGATTCATAGATTGGAAGTGATTAATGAGGACCTGCTCGATCTCCGCATAATATTCCACCTTCTCCCCTTCGTGATTCTTAAGGAAAGAGATGGTGTTATGCATGCGTCTTTGAATCGTAGATCTGTGGAAATTTTTTGTATTTCGTTCCCCCTCCTTCAGCCATCATATACAAGATTTTTGCCTCCATAATATTTCCTCCTGCTTTGCTATTTCCTCCAAGTGAGATTTAAGCTGTTGTTCTTTTTCCAAGGCTTTATTTGTGCAACCTTCCAAGATGATTTGTTGCTGGAGAGATTCCATTTCTTTGTGTATGTGCTGCTGAGCCTGAAAGATGTTACCAAAAGTGGAGTGATTCCAGCTCTTGATATGGCCTTTTAGGTATTTGAGCTTTGTTGGAACTGAACATCTTGGACCCTTCTGCGGATTGAAGCTTTTCCCCAAAGTGTTGATGAGGTCATTAAATGCGTGGTGATCGAACCAAAAGGCTTCAAAGTGAAAAAGGGCATCTCGCTTAATTGACCCGCCGCCGCCATTGAAGTGATATTGGCCAATGATCGAGCTATGGAGGGGGAGGATGAAGAGATGTCACCCCCCAAGTGGACAACATTGTCTCGAGAGTAGAAATCTATCCAACTTGGATGCTATGTGCCGCCGAATTGCTCTCTACGATTACTCCATGTGAACGAGCCATTGCGTAATTTCATGTCAATCAATCAATGGGTCTTGAAGAAATCTTTGAAAAGATCGCTTCGGCTCCATCCTCGGATCGCCTCCCAATTTTTCCTCCAACTTAGTTATCATGTTAAACCACCACCGATTATTCGTAGGGATGGATTCGTCCGATTGAGCAAACCCATGGTGTCTGTGAGAGTTTGATTCGCTTCACCGCATCCTATGGGAAGTGTACATTTATGAGATGCACTGTGTATGTGGGTGCCTAAGATGTGAAAAGTAGCTTGTATGAAGTGGTGAGAAGCATGGAAGTCCGAGAGAGAGATAGCCCGAGTGTCTGTTCCAAGCAATGGACAACCTCCGTAGGCACCCGATGCATCTACCGCTATCGAATCGACAACTGTGCCACGCTTAGCGAGAATGTTTCCTGTGCTGAGTCGCTATTGACTTAGTTTCTGCATGAGGAAACCCCGAGGCTTCTCCCCGCTAACCATTTTTGCACATTCGTGTTTCCGGACCTGTTAAGTCCTCGAAGGTTCCATGATGTGAGCTTCATGATTCAATCGTTTGAGAGAGGCTTGCAAGACTTCTTGTCAATTTAGCATATCTACCGAATCAACCAGATTCTCGCCTAATCGTAATTTTTCTTTCTGCATCTATTTTCCTACCCCTCTTCTTGGAGTCTTTTGGGGTTAGATTTCCATCCCACCTACATCGCATGGTTGGATTCCCGCTCTTTCATGGAAAGATCTCGTCATAAATGACTTCGTGTTTCTATCTCGATGCTTCGAATCTGTCAAATTATTTTCTCCGCATGCTTGTTCGAGCTCAAGGATATCAAGCCCTCTCGCATCAATGCTCTCTCGGTTCTTCATCCATGAGTTGAACTTGACTTCTTCCCCGCTTCGGGAGGGTCTTCGGGATGCAGTCCACATCCATTCCATTAGGGTTTCCCATCCTGGGTCTTTAAAGGGATCTTCCATTTGGACTAAATTGCAAACTCTTTTGGGGCGTAGGAATTGAAGGTGTCCGCGTGGCCAGGTATTTTTACCGCCCGGGTTAGGGTTGGATTCGCTTGAGGGGGTGAGTTCCGTACGTATTTAGGCTTCAAAGTTATTTACTTGTGAGGGTTTAGAGATGACAAATAAATGGGTTTTTTTCCCATTACAGGTTTCTTATGGGACCTTCTTTGGCTTGTGGAATTTTGGTGAACCCATCAGAGAAGAAGATTATGGGTTGGCATTAATGTGGGTTGAGCATTGAGCAGATACCCTGAAGAGGTGTCCATGAAGGTGACATCTACGACAGCGGAAGGGAACATGTTCAAAGTCTAAGGGTTGTATCCACTCATAATCATCGTGATAGATGCTTACCGAGTGTTGGGAAAAATACTGAGAGGGGGGGGGTGAATCAGTATTTACTACATAATCAAATCTTTTTACTTTTTCATTCCTTAAAACCCATACGCTACTTTCCTTCAGTAAACTAGCGTATATACGTCATCCCCTTATGAAACTAGCGTATATTACTGTAGATTTAGATTCTGTCATTAAATCTTCACTTATATTATTCCATCATTCATTCATCGATGTTCAATAAATAGTAAACATGTGCGCAAGAACAATAAACCATCACACAAAGCATCACACATGAACACCAGGATTTTTAGGTGGAAACCCAAATCGGAGAAAACCACCGCCGCAAAGGTCTTCACCCTTCAATATTTTATTATAGAGAAAACATCTTACAACATATGTGCAGCGCAGACGGATCAAAGACGTTGTTGTGCACCCACCGCTCTCGTTTACGAGCTCTCCGGAAGGGAGCTCCAACCCCCGACTCGTTTACCGCCTCTCCCGGAAGGGAGCTACGACCGCGCTCTCGCTTACCGCCCTCACCCGGAAGGGAGCTACAACCCCCCACCGAAGGCTACAACCCTCAAAGACCACCTTTGGACCACGTTTCATCAATTTTCACACTGGATCCAACAACTTTAATAGAACACCACTTGGTGTGCCACATTTCATCATATTTCTAGACCGGACCCTTTCCAAACTTTTAAGCACAAACATACATCACCACCGTATACTTAACAACACAGACGGGGAGCAGCGTAAACACAAGAATAGATCGATATTTCATACTTCCTTTGCTTCATAAAGAAACCTCAGTTTGCATACGCGCTTTCACTTCACCGATGTCGCGTATATACGCGCTTCCGTCCATACAAACCAGCGTATACCTCAGTGTATATTTTATTGCGCATACGCGCTTTCTCTTCGCTGAAGCCGCGTATATACGTGCTTCCTCCACGACGAAGTAGCGTATAGATCTTCAATCATTACAGAGCAGCATACTTCATCAGATCAGATATTCAGTTCAGATCTACCCTTTTGCTTCAGATAGATGTTCGCTTAGATGCTTGCCTCATCACAGATCTAAGCCTTCCATAATCAGATCTAGCAAATACAAGAGCAATTCAGATCTAGATCCCCTTCTTCATCATTGGTGCATCATACATTCAGATTTATCATTCAAGTGTAACCCTTTCCATTCAGATATACTTCAGAGAGAAGTATTCATTCAAGCTCAGACATCTTGCACTCACACTCATATCATGCACAATGAATTTGTTCTCCCTATATAGGTTTATCCTTTTTCAATACCATGAGCCCCTTTTTCAATACCATGGGCCAAAACAATACCATGAGCCCAAAACTACCTGGACGGGGTCAATTAGCCGGATCATTACCCAATACCATGGGTCAATACCATGGTGGTTACCCTTGGTTTTGCACTTTTTGAGCGCTTTAGCCCATACGCGACTTGGCACGTTCTTTTCCGCGTGCATACGCGACTTCCCCTAGGCCAATCTGCGTATACCAAGAGACATACTCTTTTTTTATCAAAGATTTAGCACATGCCGACTTTTCTTCATTGCATTCTACATACCTGTAGATACATCATATTCAACTCATCAAGAACATATTCTAGCAAGCACAAATTATCAAGTGGGTTGTCTTTCAAGTAATACCTTAGCATTATATAACATCATTTCATATCGCATTTACATCAATGACCAAGTCCATCAATTCAAGAATAATCTCATCGTGATCTTCACCATCAAGGACAACACATACCAACAAATACATGTTCATCTTCATTCCGGGTTGCCATCAAGGACAACACTCGCATCATATTTCCAACAATCTCCCCTTGACTACGTGGCAACCACCGATGGTGTTTGGTTACCACTACACAGACACATTGACACCATGTCACTCTCCCAATTATTTGACACCATTCTTTCTCTTCATTCAAACACCATGTCACTCTCCCCCTTTGACATCAAGGGCAAAGGGCGGATCAACACCAACATACTCTCCCCCTTTTCTCCTCATGTAGAAGAAGCGTTCTGCAGATCTGATGTATACTGAAGGACGAAGCTCCCCCTGAGTTCATGCTGAATCTTGAAACATATTTTTCAATGAAGTACATGACTCTATGACATTCCTATCACCAATGACTCATACTTACATCAAAGATTCATCCAAGTGGATTTACATATAAGACTCAAGTACCCTACCAAGTGGGTTTACACAATTCAACTCAGCTACCCAACCAAGTGGGTTTACAAATTTGACAAGTCCTTACATGACTGAATATTACAATTTTACACCATGGGTCTCAACAAGACCTTTTCAACAAATTACAAAGATGACCATTTAAGACCAACACCAGAAAGTCCTTAAGAAAGAGAACATATTTCAGAATCATCATAATGCCAACATTGCATTATACTCAGCAAAGCTAACGCTCCCCCTGAATCTGTGCAACCAAGTAATCTTTCCAAATGACTAAGGCTCCCCCTTAGTTTGTGCATCCTGAAAACTTCCACCAACAAATCATCAAGGCATCTTCATCAAAACATTAGAAACAAAATTATGAGAACTGGAACACCACCAGAGATACCAAACAGTATTAGAGATACCAAACAGCACTGCAGCTGTGCTGAAGAGAGCTGAACCAACCAAAAATTGTCAGCAATCAGTCATACGCGGTTTTCTTTGCAGGAACTAGCGTATATACGCGACTGTGTTTCAAGAAACCCGCGTATCCCAAGCCATCTTCTAAATTTATGCAGATTTGTTCTTTTGACTGGCAGAGAATACTCCCAGCTTCTGTCTTAGATACTCGAACGCTTCCCTGGGCAGAGGTTTGGTAAAAATATCAGCAACTTGTTCTTTGGAGGGAACATACTCCAACTTCACCGTTTTCTCAAGCACTTGTTCACGTAAGAAGTGATACTTGATGGGAATGTGCTTGGTCTTTGAATGCATAACATGATTCTTTGAAATACTGATGGCACTTGTATTGTCACACTTAATGGGGACAAGAGGAGTACATTTGATTTGAAAATCTTGTAAGGTTTGCATCATCCAAAGGAGTTGAGTGCAACAAGATGCGGCAGCTACATACTCTGCTTCAGCTGTTGATAAGGCAATAGAATTTTGCTTCTTGCTGAACCAAGAAACTAACCGGGGCCCCATGTAGAATGCACCACCACTAGTGATTTTTCAATCATCAACACTTCCAGCCCAATCTGCATCAATGTAAGCATGAAGAGTAAGATCAGCATTCTTTGGATACCATAGACCAAAGTCTTGAGTTCATTGAAGATATTTGAATATTCTTTTAACAGCCTGAAGATGAGACTCTTTTGGATTAGCTTGGAACCGTCCAACAATCCCAACAGCATGCATAATGTCAGGTCTAGTCCCAGTGAGATAAAGTAAACTTCCTATCATTGATCTATACTCTGGTTGATTCACTGTGGGAGAATCATCATTAGAACAGAGACTGCATCCAGTTATCATTGGTGTACTTACAGGTTTGCATTCTTCCATGCCATACTTCTTCAGAATTTTCTTAAGATATTTTGCTTGAGATAAAAAAATACCATTTGCCGTTTGGTGCACTTGCAAGCCAGGAAAGAATGTTAGTTCCCCAAGTAAAGACATTTCAAATTCTTGCTGCATGACAGAAGAAAATTTTTGACTCAAAGATTCTTCGTTGCTCCCAAAAATGATGTCATCAACATATACAACCACAATCAATAGTTTATCATTTTCAATTTTTGTGTACAAGTTACTATCAGCAGATCCTTTTGAAAAACCTTGCTGATGAAGATATTTGTCAAGACGATAATACCAAGCTCTTGGAGCTTGTTTGAGACCATATAGAGCCTTTTTAAGTCTACAAACAAGATTTGCATCATTTCCCAAAATGAATCCTTCCGGTTGTTCTATATATACTTCTTCTTCTAGATCACCATTAAGAAAAGCAGATTTAACATCCATTTGATAAACTTTGATTTGTCGATAACTTGAAAAAGCAAGAAACATTCTTATGGCTTCAAGTCTAGCTACAGGAGCAAAAGTTTCTTCAAAGTCTATACCTTCTTGTTGAGTATACCCTTTGCAAACCAGTCTAGCTTTGTTTCTTACAACATCCCCATTCTTATTTAACTTGTTCTTGAAAATCCATTTAGTTCCAATGACATTTTTATCATGAGGTCTTGGAACCAAATCCCAAGTGTCATTCTTCTCAATTTGAACAAGTTCTTCATCCATGGCTTGCCTCCAACATTCATATTTGCTAGCTTCATTGACATTGTGTGGTTCAATTGTGGATATGAGTGCCAAATGATTAGAAGATCCTACAAGAGTTCTCCTTGTTCGTACACCAGATTCCTTGTCACCCAAAATTTGAGATTCAGGATGATTCTTTTGAACATATCTAGATGGAGCTTTTTCAGATAGATCATCTTCAGATTCTTCATTGGATCCACTGTCTATATCATTGCTATCTGGTGTAGAAGGCCATATGTTGCTATCATCTTCTTTTGTTGTTTGTTTTTCTTCTTTAGGATCTGCAGGAGACTCATCAATAACAACATCAATACATTCAACAACCTTTCGAAGCCTTTTATTGTAACATGTGAATGCTTTGCTTGATGATGAGTAACCAAGAAATATCCCTTCATCTGATCTAGGTTCAAATTTGCCAAGCTTTTCATCATTATTTTTTATAAAGCATTTACTTCCAAAAACCTTAAAATGCCTCACAGTGGGAGAATTGCCATACCAAAGTTCATATGGAGTTTTGTCACTATTTACCCGAACATGAGCCTTATTGAGAATGTTAACTGCTGTATGTGCTGCTTCACTCCAGAACATGTCAGGAACATTAGAATCAACAAGCATAGCTCTAGCCATTTGAACAATTGTTCTATTCATTCTTTCCGTTACACCATTTTGTTGTGGAGTGCCTGCTACAGAGAACTGTCTTTTAATGCCATGTTGTTCACAAAAATCAAAGAATTCATTTGATGAATATTCTCCTCCTCGATCGGATCTAAGACACTTGATTTTTAGATCTAATTCATTTTCTGCCAATGCTTTGAAGCTCTGAAATTTTTCAAGTGCTTGATCTTTGTGTTTAATGAACCCGATCCAACACATTCTAGAGTAGTCATCAATAAATAAGATATAGTATTCTTCCCCACGTAATGAATTTTTCGTCATAGGTCCACAGATATCAGTATGAATGAGTTCAAGAGGCTTACTTGATGATCCTTCTTTGGCATTAAATCGTACTCTGGTCTGCTTACCAAATTGACAAGATTTGCATATGGTACTTTCCGGAAGATTGACCTTGGGAAGATCACGAACAGCTTGAAGTCTGCTTGCTTTGTTGATTTGAGAGAAACTCAGATGCCCCAGCCTTCTATGCCATAGCCAACTTTCTGAATACTTGCTTAAGTAACATTGATCTATGTCGTTTAGTACATACAGGTTGCTTGGATTTCTTTTTCCTTTTATAATGATTTTACCTGTATCGAGATCACGAACCACACATTCTTTAGAACTGAAGACCACTTCTGCTCCTTGATCACACATTTGACTAACACTTAACAGGTTATGCCTTAATCCATCCACATACATGACATCTTTAGCCTTCACCTTTTCTTTTAGAAAAGCTGACCCTTTTCCTTTAATTACAGCAGGAGTATCATTTCCAAATGTAACTTTCTTTTCTTTTTCTAGAGCATTATAAGTATGAAGTTTTCTTTTGTCACCTGTCATGTGTCTTGAGCACCCACTATCGATGTACCATTGATTTTCTTCACCTTCCGCAAATAATGCTATCCCACAATTTTCAACCGGTGGTTCTTTCTTTTTCCATATTTTAGAGCTTGAGGGAACATGTTCTTTTGGCTGGATCTTGTTCCTGCATTCAGATTCTTCATGGCCAAAGTTATTACAATAAGTGCATTCAACTTCACTTTGAAGAGGAGAAAAATTGATATAGGTATTCTTCTTTGGTTCAGTATCCAACCTTTTCTTTCTTGCTTCTCTTGTCATGATGGTTTTATATGCAACACATTGGATAGCTTTATGACCAAAATTGTGACAAGTGAAACATTGCCCATTGAAGTAGAAATTTTTGCGATCATGGAATCTTCTATTTGAATTTACCTGTTGGTTGTAGTGTCTTTGAAAGCTATCCCTGTTAGTGTTCCTTGAATTGAGATGGTCCTGCTTTCCCTGTAGAGATCCTTTATTCCCTTGTTGAGTGGCTGAATGATGTAAACCACCTGTAACTGCTTTTAGATATTTTGGTGCTGAAGTTTGAGAAGATTCTCCGGTATATCCAAGACCTGTCTTTATAAGAGGAGAACATTGTACCTTGATGATCTCATCTAAGGTTTCAGATCCTTTAGCAAATCTAAGATTCAAGGTTTTTGCTTTCTCAACTTCTTTTCTTTGACTTACCACTTCACATTCTAGTTTTTCAATATGTTTCTTTGCTTCTTCAAGCTGCTTTTCAATGGTCTCTTTGATTATATTTTGTTCTTCTAAGCGTAGTTTGAGTTGATTATTTTCTTCAAGAAAATCGTTTTCCTCTAGAGCATCCATAAAAGTATCCTTTTCTTCTTTTTGTTCAAATGCCATGAGAAGTCTAAGATCTTCTTCACATTCTTCCTCACTATTAGATGACTCATCACTATCTTCATTAGCATAGTAACTTTTCTTAGAGCTAGATCCGTTCTTATTCCTTCTTACTACTTCTTTTCTTTTATAAGGACATTTTGCAGCATAATGACCAACTTTACCACACTCAAAACATTTGAAGGGAAGCTTACCTTTGAATCTTCCAGTACCTAGTTGGAGCTTTCTCACGAAATTTGCTTCTTCTTCATCGGATACATAGCCGGATTCTTTGACAACCTCCTTTTCCTTTCCTTTTGTAGATGCCTTAAAAGCAACTTCTCTTATTTGAGAAGGACCTCCTTGTCTCATTTCAAAAGCAGTCAGAGTACCATGTAATTGAACAATAGTAAGCGATTGCAGATCTTGCCTTTCTTCAATAGCCGAAACTTTAGAGTCAAATTTTGAAGTCAAGGATCTTAAGACCTTTTCCACCAGAGTAGTATCAGTTATGGTTTCACCCAAATTTCTCATCCGATTTACAATATCATCTAGACGAAGAAAGAAACTGGCAACACTTTTATCACTATGCATCTTCAAATTTTCATATTCAATTCTAAGAGTTTGGAGTTTTGCACTTTTTACCTTTGTGTCTCCTTCATAGCTTAGAATGATTTTGTCCCATATTTCTTTTGCTGAATGAAGTTGCATCACTTTAGCAAATTCTGATTCAGACATGCTTCCTAGCAAGACATTTACTGCTTTGGCATTGGTTTCATACTTCTTCCTTTCTGCTGCATCAGTAGGAATACTTGCCGGGTATTGATAACCTTCTTCCACGATTGCCCATACATCTGCACCAAGACTTTGCATATATGCTTTTGTACGTACCTTCCAGAATATCAGATTGCTTCCATTGAATAGAGGTGGCTTAATAGACATTACTCCTTCTTGACTTCCCATTGCGACGGATCTCCTTTAAGCGATCAAGCTTCTCCACAAGGACCTGCTCTGATACCAATTGTTGGGAAAAATACTGAGAGGGGGGGGTGAATCAGTATTTACTGCATAATCAAATCTTTTTACTTTTTTCATTCCTTAAAACCCATACGCTACTTTCCTTCAGTAAACTAGCGTATATACGCGGATCCCCTTTATGAAACTAGCGTATACACAGAGATCTAGATCTGTCATTAAATCTTCACTTATATTATTCCATCATTCATTCATCAGATGTTCAATAACCAGTAAACATGTGCAGTAAGAACAGAATAAACCATCACAAAAAGCATCACACATGAACACCAGGATTTTTAGGTGGAAACCCAAATCGGGAGAAAACCACCGCTGCAGTTGCTCAGCCTTCAATATTTTATTATAGAGAAAACATCTTACAATATATGTGCTGGCGCAGACTTGACCAGCACGCAGGCACCCACCTGCGCTCGTTTACCAGCCTCTCCTGGAAGGGAGCTCCAACCCCCTGACTCGTTTACCAGCCTCTCCTGGAAGGGAGCTACGACCCCCCGATTTCGTTTACCAGCCTCACTTGGAAGGGAGCTACAACCCCCTGACTGAAGGCTACAACCCTCAGCACCACCTTGGACCACGTTTCATCAATTTTCACACTGGATCCAACAACTTTAATAGAACACCACTTGCAGGCCACATTTCATCATATTTTCAGACTGGACCCTTTCCATACTTTTAAGCACAAACATACATCATCAACAGATACATACCAATTCAGACAACCCAGATCAGATAGCACTAATACAGCAGAACAGATCAGATATTTCATACCCTTTGCTTCAGCAAACCCTAGTTTGCATACGCGCTTTCACTTCACTGATGTCGCGTATATACGCGCTTCCGTCCACACAAACCAGCGTATACCTCAGTGTATATTTTATTGCGCATAGGCGCTTTCTCTTCGCTGAAGCCGCGTATATACGTGCTTCCTCCGCGAAGAAGTAGCGTATAGATCTTCAATCATTACAGAGCAGCATACTTCATCAGATCAGATATTCAGTTCAGATCTACCCTTTTGCTTCAGATAGATGTTCGCCTAGATGCTCGCCTCATCACAGATCTAAGCCTTCCATAATCAGATCTAGCAAATACAAGAGAAATTCATGCGACTTACCCTAGGCCAATCCGCGTATACCTAGAGACATACTCTTTTTCATCAAGATTTAGCACATGCTGACTTCTTTTCTTCACTGCCTTCTGTACATATTGTAGATACATCATATTCAACTCATCAAGAACATATTCTAGCAAGCACAACTTCATCAAGTGGGTTGTCTTTCAAGGACAACTCTTAGCATTATATAACATGATTTCATATCAGATTTACATCAATGACCAAGTCCATCAAGTCAAGAATAACTTCATCAGGTGTATTGCCATCAAGGACAACACATACCAATAGTCACATGTCTTCATCTTCATTCAGTGGGTTGCCATCAAGGACAACACTCTGCATCATATTTCCAACACTGAGTTAGGGAGGGCTTGGTCCAGGCGCATGTAAACACATATGCGAGCATACGAGGTGTAGCGGCGCATCTTTGTTTCCTCCGCTATTTTAACGAACTCCCCCAGTCCCTTGCCAATGTCTTGAAGGGACTCCTCATCCTAGTACTCCAGTGGGAGCGAGTACATTCTGATCCAGACTGGAGCCCAGCTGAGGTCTTCGTTGTCTGGATTGAACCTCTCCACCCATTCTCTCAGATACAGTCCAGCAGAGTTGAGGAAGTAAGGTCCTCCATCTAGAACCCTATTGTGATCCTCAATACAAATGAAGACAATAGTAAAGAAACCCTTGGGTCCAAGCTTAAGGGTGATGTCTCCTTTGGGCTTCCATTTTGTTGTTATCCATCCTTGCAGAGCTTTTTCAGTAGGCCAAATGCCAATAAATTTACCAATGAGCGCATGATCTTTCATAAACTGGATTTGTCCATTTATCCTGTGGCTTGGAAGCTCGATTTTAGGTCTTTCTGTCACTATTGGTTTGCAAGTCGCAGACTTCACCGTGGGGGTTTCTTATTGACCCACGTTTTCTGCTTGTGCTTCTTGATTCTTTTCATTCATATCTTTTGGCGTCTCGTGCATCCTATTGTCCTGTGCCTCAGGAATCGTTTGATCCAAAGCTGTGGTCATGGAAGGTTCTTCGAAAGCGTTTTTGTCGGATCCTGAGGGGGAAGATTGTGCCCCCCCCCCCCCGTGGGGTCTATCATGGCCAGAAGCCCACTGCCCGTCCTCGCATAAACAGAGCAGAATGATTAAGTGTTTGCAGAAAGTTTACAGTCACAGTCGGCGCAGAAGCAGGGGAAGTCTGAAAACCCTAGCAGAGCTCCCTCCTCTCCACGCGTCTTTAGTTCTAACATTTAATTATGTTAACAATACTCTCCTAATAAATTCCATGCTCAATTTTCAATGCTTAACCATTTTTAACCATTGTGTAGTGAAATAGTTAATAATATTATATTCAATTCTCAAATAAATTTATAAGTGTGCTCATAATTAATAATATTATAATTAATGTTTAAATAACTTTATAAATATGTTCTATAAAATTGTGTCAATCTCTTGACATATGTGAATTAAATATGATGTTCAATATGTAAAGATTAGTCAATCTTGGAATGTTCAACAAGTTCTCAAAATAGAACATTAATGACTTTTTCTCATTTATGGGATGATCTCCAAAAAAAAGAACGAAATATGATGATGATGATGATTAACGTCCACTAATACCAATGTGGTTTATCGGACCTAAAAACAAAACGTATAATTTTCATTCTTCAAAATCTTGTTTCTCGAACTAACGAGAAGGGGAATAAGCGCTCCAAGATCGCTATAGTTGGGTTGGCTTAGTACGTCAAGAATATTGGAGGTGTGGCTGATGATAAGAAATTGAGAGCGGGTGTGAGAAAGAGTTGGAAAGTCTAAAGGAAGTGATTTTCATCTTCCACCTTCTTAGTATAAAAAATATGATAGATTCTATCGTCCCAGGGAGTCTTAGGAGTAGACCACCGCCTGGTCTCACTTCGAAGCTCATGAGAATTAGTTCTAAAATTAGCGATGTTCATTTTGTTCTTAGTGTTGGTAAACATAGAGAAATATTTTTGGTTCTCAAGGGTGGAGTTGATCGCCTCCTTATCGTGTCTTAAAATGCTTTTACCCTACAGCTCCTTACCATACCACATCTTGTCCTTAAAATTGGAGGTAATAGTATCTTTGATACTATCCTTGCTTCCCTTGATGATCTTCTCCTTAATCCCCCAAAGGTTGAGCCAAGACTGAGCATCCTTATGCCACCCATGCTTGAGGCACTGGTGGGGGTTTTGACTAAAGGTAGAATCAATTTCTAGGATCCTCTTGGATTCCATGTTGTAAAGCTTCTTCTTATACATCAAATATCTAAACATAGCCATACTTTCAATGGGGAATAGGCCCGCTTCGATCAAGAGGATAGGATAGGGAGTATTTCCCTTGATCTTGAGGTTATAGGCTATGAATTGCTTTGGGATCATCTCATTCTTTTTCCATCACTCTCTAGATATAATGCAACCCCAAACTTCACATCTGTATAAGACAACAAGGGTGATGAGAGTCTCAAAGAGGAACCTTTTTTTACTCCCAATGTAAATATCGACTGACTTAAAATTTTTTTCAAGCTGATAATAAGCTTTCCAACCTATAATAATTCTTTTCTCGATGTTATAAAAACAATTGAGCTACTGACAAAAGTCCATACCCAAATATTTATAAGACGAAACATGCTCTGGAAAATTATTATCATAGACAAAACTACCATGGGTGATATTTTTGGATTTAATGATCATGACTTTTCTCTTGCCAGTATTCACTGTCATACCCATCTTGGAGCAGTAGACATTAAGAGTCTTAAGGTTCCTGTGTAGGTCATCAGATTTTTTTTCAGGAAGAACAATATCATCAATGTAAAGGAGAAGAGTAATGATTATACCAGTGAGCTTGGTGCCCTTGCAAACTATAGTTTACAAACACTCCACTAGGTTATCGATGTAAATAACAAAAACAATAGTGGATATGGGACACCCTTGCTTAAGCCCTATATTGCATTTAATATTTTTCGACCACCCTTTGTTGGTCTTAATCTTGGAAATGACGGTCTCGTAGAGGCAAATTACATCAATCCTAAGTTTAGGAGGAACCATGATCTGTTCAAGCCTCTCCCAGAGCTTATCTCAAGGGATAATATTGAAATCTTTTCTAAAGTCTACAAAGCAACAAAAGAGATCAGTTTTACTATTGAGAAATTTCTCTGCAATGATCCTATGGGTGACTAGGTGGTCGATATTTGACTGTTTTCTCCTAAAACAAGCTTTCCCTTTAGCCCTTTTACCTCGGTTCTCAATCTAAAGGCTAAGCTTATTTTCTAAAATGATCCAATAAAGCTTGTCTAGGATGTGGCTAATCGTAATGGTTGAGTAGTTAGAGGGAACATTTTTGTCTCCATTTTAAAAGATAGGCACAATAAGGCTTTGCGTCTAAAGCTTATGGAAGCCATGCTTTACATAAAAATTGAGAAGCTTGTGGAGATGAGGAGTGAGGATAGATCTTCCCATTTTAAAGATATCAACTTGGTATCTTTAAATATCTTTAGCTTTCCCATTAGCGAGCTTATAGTGTTTAAGATGGTTCCCACGGTGTTTCGAGAGTCATACAGCTTCTTAAGATAGTAAACCCAATTTTCAAAGGGGATAGAATGATTATATTTAGTTTTAAGAACAAACACATTACGCCAAAACGTTTTGGGTGCAACCTCAGAAAGGTGGAGACTATGCTCTTGTCTTTTATTAATACATGACCTCTTCTTCCTCTTGATGAGAAATTTGTATATACATATATTATCGAGCTTAATGATTTCATTAGGGGCATCTATGATCGCTTTCCTGGAAATTTAACAATCTTTGTCATACCAAGGATTGGAAGTTCTATTATTTTGCATATACGATGTCTCATTAGACAACTTACTAATGGTAGTGGAAAGGGTACAAGTAAAAAGGTAATAGATTTGATAAATTCTATTATTATAAGTGAGGGAGCCTAAGTCCCTTTATAAATGATTAAGGAAAGGTAGAGCTTACTTCTATCAAAGCGAATGTGTATTTTTATTTCACTGCTCTCATGCATGTCAGTGGTATGCATAACAAGATTGAGGGATAAAGGAAAAGGTATGTGGTCAGATTCAAGATCATACCCATTAAGTAGCTAAAAGTTTGTAATATGATTGAGGACATGGGTGTCAGAAATGTCATAATCCCTGACGCTGCTACCTAGTGCATGGAAACATGTCATCTAACCAAAGATAGGTCACTTGTTAATACAATTACAAATGATCAGGTCCTAGGAACTACAAAATTTGAGGAGGTTGATGCCGAATAAGTTCTCGATTATGTCTTTAGAGTTTCTCTTGAATATAGTATATAATTTACCATCCTCATCAAGCCGCAAGGGGTTGGGGTTAGAGTTTTTACTTAACATAATATCTTGGTTAACTTATCAATTCGAGCATTAAATTCTCCAAGAAAAGGAAATTGCCTTCATTCCTTAGATTGTAGATGTTAATTTATCCTGGTTATTTTTTTATAAGATGTAGAGTTGATTGGGGTGAAATATCATATTGCAAGAAATATCCTATTAGTTGTAGAATCATAGATCTCTATATCCAAATGTATTGATTAAATGGGTCAGTCTTATGAAACCGAATGTGATAGGAAACATTGTTCCTAATATAACAGGCTATACCACCAAAACCTCTCTTGGAGGATTTATTATTCCAAGCTGACCAAAGAGTGAATCTGTCAAGGTGAGGGACTGTAGATTCATAAAATTCCAAACAAATGCATATATAACTTACCAATTATACAAATCATAACCAATTCCAAAGTTGAAAGGTAGTGGTCTCTACCCTAAAAAAATATAATAGAAAAATCATATTATCTAGCTCAACATGCATGTTAATAAGTGGGTGAAATTTATTAAAGTGGAGTGCCAATTAAAATAAGTTGTATCTCATAGAAAATCCCAACCATGGTACCAAGATAGTAGTAAGACATTGTTCTCATCCTAGATATGTAACTAGAGTGCATCACCACCAGGAAAGTAAGACACGATTATTATATTATTAGACCTTAGAACTAGCTAGGTTACCATGGAATCTCATTTAGTACCCCCATGTTAGCTCAAACATTAAAATAATATACATAATCAAATACAACTTCCCCCTAAGTGACGTCAAGAAATGTTGTAATGTTATAATAATAAATCAAATTGGAAATCACATTAGTGAAATATGAATCACAACCCTAAATGACATCAAACACCATAGGAAATAAGCATAGGAAAGTTCTATCTCAACTACGTCCCCAAAAAATATTCATCAATAGGGGAAAATGCACAACACCCCCTATTTGTGTCATACCAATAATGTGATGCCATCATATATAGTCACTAGTGGTTGGATGTTGTCATTTATGTCAATAATATGGCAACCAAGGTGCATTGTTGGAGCTATGATGTATATGATGTAGTCTATATGAAACCCCAGTCCTTGTGGAACCCTTGACGATGAAAAACCTAGTAACTCTTGATCTACATGAAACCTTAGCTATATATCCCTATATATATAATGTAAATACTTAGTTTTTTGGAGCATGGCCTAATAATGAATAAATGAAAGAGACTATTCCATGAAATCCTTTATGACACATGATGACATATGAAGTGATGGCATATTCTCTAAGATTATTGATTTCATTTTTCTATGACGAAGAAGTTGTCTTAGTTCCATTAATATGATCAAACCCTTCAAAGCTAGCCTTGATGAAAAACCTTAACACTCTAGTTCATGTCCCATGATATTATATCTAGCCTTGTTGTAGACTAGCTATTTATTGAAAATCCCAAGCTCCCTAGTCCTACTGAAACCGTAATCCTAATACCATACGATCCCTAAAAATTACATCCTAGCATAAATAAATGATGTCCTATCTATTACCTTAAAGCCCTATCCACATTCCAAATGTTAGTAACCCTAAAATTTTGTCATAAAAATATATTTGTATGCAAAAAAAAAATTGGCATTAGACACAATGTCTTGAAAAGATTATTACATCAACTTGTAGAGGGCTTAAAACCTCTCCAATGAATACTTAGATGCCCCCTAACTCCTTGTCATTGAGGAGAAATTAAATTTTTAAATAATATATATATATATATATATATATATATATATATATATATATATATATATATATATATATATATATATATATATATATATATATATTCTAGCCTATGAAAGCCAACTTATGTAGGCTCAACACACCTTTTCAACTCACATGACCCTTCATCAAATGTTCAAACAAGTATAAATACCCATCTGAGCTCCTCCTTTTTAGCCATACATCTCTGGTCAAACACAGAGACAAATTTTGGATCTAAAGCAGAAGAATGAAGGCTCAAAACATTATTTGTTGAATTTTGAAATTCTACTTGGACAAAGGTGAAATTTTTTACAGACCTATAACTCTATAAGTCTCAGACATTGAAAATTTGGAGCTTGGATCTGTGGCAAATAATCTTAGAATTGTGAAAAATTCGATGATGTGGAAATTCTTTGAGTAGACTCTAAGTTTAGGTCATTGGAACAATTTTTCAGTGAGAAGACATTTCAAAGCTTGTTGTGAAGAAGTTTCTTAGTTTTTACAACTAACTTACCAAAACAGAAACCTTAGTAGTTTGAGGAGGAGTCTTGGTCCTCTAGTGTAGAAGTATTCACCTAGTAGTTGAAACCTCATCCATTTTGAAGCCTAAATATTAGACATTATCAAGCTTTGAATTTGTCCTTTTAGTGTATACACTTAAGTATATCATTTTAGCCTTTCAAATCATACATATAGGCTTTCTCTTGAAGTAGAATTCCTGGCATGCCTCGTCCCTAAGGTATGACTGTTTTTAGCCAAAAATAAAAAATAAAAGAATTAAGACCTATGGAAAGGTTGTGGCAAACTCTGTATTTCATCTTTTTGAGAGGTAGAGCTATGATAATCTTGAAGCAACATCTGTGGCAAATAATTTTAGGGTTTTATTTATCATTTTATTAAATAGAAATAAGGGAGATATTGAAGTGAAATTAAGGTAATATTGAAGAAGACACCTTTACGTCTTGTAGAAGACATATTGATCACATCTTGGAGCCATCATTGGATGTTTCCTTTGGAAAAATTAGTGTGGAGACTTGGGTAGAGCCTTGATATGTGTAGTAGACTCTCTTGGAACATGTCTTGATATGTGTAATGAACATTGAATACTTTGGAAGCCGAATTTGGTAGAAAAAAAATTTCTATTTGTTTGGTTCAGAGTTATGGAATGCTTTGAAAGGTTTGGAAGACTCCTTGAAGTCTACTTGTAAACTATACTCGTGTAAACATTATTGAGGGAATTCCTAGGGGAATTCTTAGAGACCTTAATGAATGATTGAAGAAATCATGGAGTAATGTTGGAGAAATTTTTTTGGGAATTGTGACGAATTGTGAAGAAACATTTTTTGGTTGATAAAGTTTTCATTGGCAAGCTAAGAGATGGAATTATTGAAAGGGAACTTGAATATAATGCCAGGGCTTGTTGCAGAATACATTGGAAGCCTTTAAGAACTGTTAAATCCATATTGAATGTCTCATGTAGTGGGTTGGAGCCCTAGAGGATTGGAGTCGTAAAGAAGACCCAGTTGGAGCGTGAAATAATTGAGAGGGTTGGTGCCCTAGAGGATTGGATTCATTAAGAAGACCAAGTTGGTGCTTTGAAAAGCAAAAGTTGGAGCTTGGTAGAATGAAGATTGGAGTATTCATATAGGGTTGGAGCCCTGAAGCATTATTGTACTTGAATTTTTGTAAATAGGATTGGAGTCCTCGTTGATCTTATTAAATAAATTATTTATTTTTATTTTTCATTTTGATTTTGTTTATAAGTGATCATAACTGTCATAAAAAATAATAATTGTTAAAGAAATATTGATCCACTCCCCTCTCAATATTTCCTACAATTAGTATCAAAGCTAGTGCCTTCACTCAGAGCCTAACAGCTTGAAGGTAGATCCTTAGAACACAAATTGAAATTTCAAGGAAGAAGGATTGCAAACGATTTGAAGGTGTCACATCCTCAATGGATAATCAAATTGGGAAAGCCCCATTGTTCAATGGGAATTTTGAAATATGGAAGGCAATAATGAATAATTTCTTAATGGCTCAAGGTTTTGGATTCTGGGAATCAACAGTTAATGGAAGCACAATGGAAGACGAATACTGAAATGAAAATAATGCAATAGAAATAAAGGAAATATTAGTGGGATATAAAATTCTTTAAAGGTCAAAGTGGAGAAATTTTTATCAACAAAAGAGTTATGGGAAGAGCTTAAAGATATTAATTAAAAAGGACGATGGTCATGACTTATAATCAAGAAAATTATGGAAAAAAGCACAAATATGAACTAGAGGAAACAATTGAAAGAAAATATGAGGGAAACAATTACTTAAAGGAAGATAATAAAGAGTCATATATGAAGTTGATATTGAAATAGATGTCAAGACAATGCTTCTAACATCCCTATAATAAATAAGCAGTTTGAAAAGGGAAAATGAGGAACTCAAAAATAAAGTACAAGTTGTTTATCATGATATTGAAAAGACAAAGAAGGAATCTCTTCTTTTAAGGCATAAAATACAATAAAGGGATGAATATCTCAACTAAATAAAGGAATAATTGCAACAAAACAAGAAGATACACCATGAAGAAGCCATATCCATGAAAAATCAATTAAACAAAGACAAAAGAAGAAAATACAATTTGGAAAACCATGTTGATATAAGATATAAGGAATTGAAAAAAGTTGAAGCAAAAATTTTTCAATATAAAAGAGATGTTTCCTCTCTTAAAAATCGATTGGAAGAAGCAAAGAAAAACACACAAGGAGCTAAAATAGTGATGGAAGGTTTAGCCCTCTTGGAAGGACAAGTTGGTCAAGAGGAAAAGGAAAGGAATGCTATGAAATACCAACTGGAAGGGAAAGAAGAATAAATATTCAAGTTGAAATCAAATGCAATATCTCTCAAAGTCCAAGCATGTGAAGGAACAAGAATGAAGGAAGAAATGGAGAACCAACTAGCAAAGAAAAGTGAAGATTGTGAGAAAATGAAAGAAGAGACTATTTCTCTAAGGAAAGACATGGATAAACTTAAAAAGAGTCTAAAGATCTCTCAAATCCTAGATGACATCCTAAATCATAAAATATCCCCCCTTGATAAATTAGGTCTTGGTTATGCAAGTGAACCCTCAAGTAAAAATGATAAAAACCCTGATGAATCAAAAGACAATAACATGGAGAAGCTTCAAAGTTGTTCTAATACCCCTAGCTATAGTAGAAGCAAGGAATATAGTCAAAATGAAAATGGAAATATATATGCTCTGAGAAGAAATGTTAATTTTGCAACTAAAAATAAATATTATCAAGGAAATTCAAGGAAAAACAATTTCAACAATGCATAATGGAAATCCTCAATTTTCAGGTATCATGTTATATTTTTTGGTGATTGTTGCTCTTGTACAAATTTTTGACAGATGTAAAGGATTGCAAGGCATATAAAAAATTCATCTATGAGGACTCTAATCATTTCCCCAAAAGTAAAGGTGAAAGGAGACACCCCAATGTACATACCAACAAACATTATTCTCCTCCATTCATGTACAAAATTGAATGTTTCAAATTCCATGATGTTAGACATTTAGCTAGAGATTGAAAATTAAAGTGGGTCCCTAGACAACCTAAAGAATCATAAATTAAGTAGGGAAAGAGAGTCATAAAGGTTTGGAGAAGAAATAAGGTTGCATGAAAAGAAAATCTTGAATGTACTTTGGATGCTTAAGGTATCAATACTTGGTGTTGATCAACTTAAGAGCATCGTAGGAATATCATGCATACTGTCAGGGGAAGCACAAGTCAAACACCATGATAGCATGAAGATATCAGAAGAATATTTAGACAAGAAGACTAGCACAATACCAAGGGGAGCAACATAACCATAATAGGGGGAATAACATATCTATCATGGAGAACTATCATTGATGAAGAAAAGAAGAAAATATGATGAACCAACATGATGACATGAAGAAGGAGATGCTTGATGATAAGGGGAGAACTTGATGAAACATTGTCATGAAGAAAACCTCATTTTCCCTTTATTTAAAAGGGGGAGAAAATAATGAAATGGGGGGAATATATCCATTAATGAAAAAGGGGGAGATTATTGGATAAATTTTTCATTGATGTCAATAATATGGCAACCAAGGTGCATTGTTAGAGCTATTCTCTATCTGAGGTAGCCTATATAAAACCTTGTTCCTTGTTAACCCTTGTTGATGCAAACCCTATTACCTCTTTATCTACATGAAACCCTAGATATATATCCCTATATATAATGGAAAGCCTTAGTTATTTGAAGCATGGCCTAATAATGACAAAATGAAGGAGCCCATTCCATTAAATCCTCCTTGAAACATGATGACACATGAAGTGATGACATATTCTCTAACATTCTTGAAGTCCTTGGTATATGATGAAAAATTTTTCCTAGTTCCATTAAGATTATGAAACCATTCAAAGATAATATTGATGAAAAACCTTAGCACTCTAGTTCATGTACCATGATATAATTTATAGCCTTGTTTTAGACTAGATATTTATTGAAAATACCTAACGCCATTGTCATGTTGAAACCCTAATCCTAATACCATAATATCCCTATAATTACATCCCAGCATAAATAAATTAAGTCTTATCCATAACCTTAAAGCCTATCCACATTACAAATTTTCATAGCCCTAAAATTTTGTCATAAAATATATTTTTATGACAGAAAAACTTTTTTTTGACATTAGACACAATGTCTTGAAAATATGATTACATCAACCTGTAGAGGGATTAAAAATATAAGACCCTCAACCCAAATCTACCCAAGTAACCATCCAAACGGGGTAAATATGAATAGAGAGGTCACTATAATAGGATTCAACCTCCTAGGTGACCTTAAGGAAGTAGAATCAACAGAAAGACATCAAACTGACCTTCCACGTCATCAAAAAAACTCCTAGGAGCCATCCCACCCACTCAAGTAAGTAGTGGTTGGGTGACACTGGGTTTTTTGGACTATTAAACCCTCAAATTCTCCCTTTATATGGGTGAGGGTGTGTTTGGGAGGCTTTGGATGCTCCCAAAACATGGGAATGTGTGCGTCCAGGGGGGTTTTTCTTCAAACATGTGTTAGCATCCACGATATTTGTGCCATTTTTAAGCCCAAAATCTTGGTCACTTCCCAGAACTTCCCATAGTTTCCAAAATCCATCAAACACATGATGAAAAGGCTAATTAACAAAAATCTGACTCCAGGACTAGGCCTGACCATCCCCAAATGGGACTGATATTTTTTCCAACACTTTGTATCAATGAAATCTATAGGTCTAGGATACAAGGTAAATCTTGAATGACTAAAAACTCTTATGAGACATGACAAGAAGGATTACTACCCTCTTCCTTGAACGGTTATGACATCAATTAGGTCTTGCATCCATTTTATTTATAATTACACATAAGTACATGAAATAACTATGACTTGAACCAAATATATAAACATGCTTATAACCTGCATAAAAACATGTAAATAAAAATGAGATAATAGTCATTAAATCCACACCTTAACAAGTAAAAAAGCATGAGAACTTATATTTTATCAAACATAGGCAATAGTCAAGTAGGTTCAATACATCCACATACCACTTGACCATATACATGGATGAGTCAAATCTCTCCTCAGCTAGTCACATCTGTGCCATATTCAATGCATGAATGTGGGATGTCATGAATAGACAAATCTAGAAACAACTAAGGGAATCCATAGGTTAAAACACCTCGACCCTCACCATACCATGATCAAACCTAAACTGGTGTCAAGATCATAAAACCGAACTGGACATATAATTCCTCTATATTCCATCATTATCCTTGAGTAATTTTCTGACTCCTTGTCTCTGAGGCTTTACCGCAATCCACACCATATCACTAGGCCCAAAACTCAGACACCACCCAAAGGATTTACCTTGTATCTCGATAAAAATTGTCAAGGGATTCCTAAGAATTTGGCATTTTTTTGTGAAACCAGCTCTAAAAAGAGAAGAAAAGAGATATCAACACCTTATAAATAAGCCACTTCGAGGGGGTAACCTTCAATACATTACATGAATGAACAATTCTTGGATGATACAAATAACCAAAACCTCCTTCTATATATAGGAGTCCATTGGGCCACAATATAATCCTAGTTGGGCCACAATGTAATCCTAGTCGACCTAACAATAATAATGTAAGGGCACAAATAATAACAATATGGGGGTTACAGGGGTACAAAAATAACAATAAGGGGGGCTACACTAACATAATAAGGGACTACACTATTAATATAGGGAATTAACATGCCCCTCTCCTTCAAACAAGTGTTGTCCTCAACACTTGATTATTTCTTGATGCTTCTGTATAAAATTCTCATCCTCCCATATGGAATCTTCTACAGGAAAGTTCTTACACTTGCTGAGATACTCTGAAAATGATCGTACTTGTCGATTTCTTGTTTTTGTGACTACTTCAGAAATTATTTGATGTGATGTTGATGTTCCTGTTGTTTCATTAGATTCTGCACTAAAGTTAGGTTATCCTTGGAGAGTTGGAGAATTTGTTGTTGATGCTCGATGTGATCTTCCACTAATTTATTATCCATATTATCTATTATTTTATCGTTCAAACCATCTAACTTAGCCCTCATTTCTGCTTTTAAACCATCTATGTCATCTTCTTTTTCTCTTCGTAAGATCGAAATTTCTTGCACTTGGTACCGTAATTTTGATATCTCATACTGCAATTCTTCCTCTTCATGCATCATAGTATAGATTTTTGAGGGATTAATATTGAAATTGACTTATATCTATAATTGCAGATCCTCAATATCTAAAATTCAGCCCTATAGTAGTCCTCTATAGCTTCTTTCAAATGCCACAGGTCTGATCTGATGGATTCTTCAAGGCAAAGTCATGTACAATCTCCCACAATGACCCAATTTTGGACTAGTTCAGTAGAATGAACTTGTACGAATTGCCACGTGTCACTTTTTCCTCCTTTGACTCTGAAATTGATTGAAAAAAAACTACAGTCCATGTACTTGTGGCCACTTTTTACAACATTCCAATCTAATTCTCAGAGAGAGAGCTGTGAAGATTTTCCCATGATCACCTCTTTGAGATGAAATATAGAAGCCTCAAAAAGCACTAACTTCCATAGATCATATCTCCGAAAATATTGCGAACCAATATCTGAAATTTTGCAACGATGTTCCTCAGGATTGTAGCTTCGCACTCTAAAAATTTTAGCTTTTGAACCTTCGTAGAAAAAAAGTTATTAATAAAATACCACGATGACCTATTTAGGTTAAATTCAAGAGCCTGCAAAATGACCTAACTTGCACAGATCATATCTCCGAAAAATAGTTTTTTAGTAGAATGTATTCTAGTTTGATAGAGTAAAATCTAGTACAATTATCAAATTCAAAAGAAAATGGCCACCTAAAAAACCAACCTAAAAACTTGATTCAAAGACAATATAACAATCCCTGGTTTATATCGGTACAACCACTTAGACATTTGTAACATAATGTAGAATCAAGTGCAGTGGTCTCCATGTTTTTATTGAATAAAATAAAAAACACGAGACAATTTCCATTTTATAGAGCCACAACCACTTCCATATTTATAATATTGTGTAGATAAAAGTGCAGTGATATCCACATTTTTATTGAAATGAAGGACATGATGTAAGATCATAAACACACTAAAGAAGGACAATATAACCCTTCCAAAAATCAACAAGGAATATTAAATATAAGGCCAGCTTTGACACAGAGTTTGACAAATAGTACAGAAGCAATTTATGCAAATATAATACGAGAAAGAGTCAACCTAAAATTTGTTGTATCCTCGGAAATCAAAATCGAACCAAGATAGGGAAATCCAACATTGATGAGCATCCTTATGCAATTCATTCCAAATTGAACCAAGGCAGCAACACCACCATTGATGAATAAAGTTTCATATCTAGAAAATTAAAAAAAAGAAGTTAAAAACACAGCAATGAAGTTAAACTTTACCTTGGTTCTACAAATATTCTGAAAGCTTCTCAAAATATAGCAATATGAAAATTTGTATGTGCATTACGCATACCAGGTAATTCATAGCTCCATGCTATAGGAATTCCATGGTGAACCCCCATTAATTCAGTAAAATTGTCTGGCCTGTGGAGTGAAGCAAAACTTCATTTTACCTCTGGAACCTGAACTACAACATTATTTATGACTACAGTTATTGAGCGACCTTACATCAACTCCTCAGCAGTCCCTGCAAAGAAATACTCTGAGACATATACATATATTTTTCTATGTTAGTTTAAATCTATTAACAAGAGAAAAATATATTACATCTTAGCCGAAGCCATTTCTTGCCCAAAAAAAGTGGCATAATCATAAAAAAACCAGAAAAAAGACCGCCTACAAGGGGAAACCAGTCTCTTTCAGTCCTCGTTCTATTGTGCTGCCCACACAGGGGTAACAACCATGGATGCATCTGAAAGTTAAACCTATTATAGACTGTAAAACAAAAATTACTGAAAGACATATCTAAATATTCAAAAACAATCCCAGCAAGTTGGGATTCGTAGCGCAGAAACCAGACAAATTTGGAATAATGAACCATCAAGAGGAGGAGGAGGTTCTTCAATTATGCGGCACTTGTATGCCGCCATGTCGTCTTCCTCCATTTATTGGTCCAAAGTGGAAGCAACGCCTAGCTTGGAAGGCACACATCCGCAGCGAGACAGCTCCTCCTCACGACCGCAACTGACCTTATCATCTTCACTTGGAGCCTTTCCTTTATCCTTGTTTGACGACCTTAGCTGACGGTCCATGTCCTGAGCCATTTCTGAGCTTGGACCTTCCTAATGCATACTGGGCTCGCCAACCTGGGTTTCCTCCTTGAAAACCACCGAAATAGAGGCAATTATGTGGGGTCGATTCAAGGAGAAATTGAAGAAGAATTGGGCAGTATGGGGCAAGTTTGTGGCTTGAGTGATGGGGTTGGCGGGTGCAGAAGAACCCAAACGGTGGCTGGTTTCCTGGAGTCTGCCCCTCCCACTTCGAGTATTCAGGTAACGACTACAGAAATATTCTGAGGATTGAGAAGAAGACTCAGAGGTGGAGGATGGAGGGGGGCGTAGGGGATGGCTTCTTGTGCTTCCCCTGCGGCAACGCATTTGCTGACGAAGCCTGGGCATGGTGAGGGACTCAATAGATGGAAAAAGATGCGTCAGACAAATAGATATGGAAGGGAGTGGACTGTTGAAGAGTTCCAGAGTGACAGATGTTAAAAAACAAAGGCCAGAGTGAGAGAGATGCAGACCCTTTCCAAAGTCTATACAGCAATTCAACAGGCTCCTTCTACCTATGACAGTGCGGAAACTAGGGAGCCCGGCATAAGGAGAGCACTGACTGTTCAGTGGAGGAGGAGCACCCGGACTGCTTTTGCCATTCTCCATCTTAAAAAACCAAACAGAGACACCTTGAAGCGCACCTTGCGATAAATTCACATTAATGAGCACAAAAGACTGATACAATGGGAGCCCTACAGAGGCATAATCGGGAATTATGGTCGGATCTCGACCTCCACCTGGATTAAATGCTCCAGTTATGAAGACATTTCGAGAAGTGTGATCCCACCTGTCATCGAATTGGGTGGGAAAGTGTCTCCTCCACTTACCGAACCCAGGTACCATCACTGTGCTAGTCCACCAATACACCCACATCCGAAACTCTGAGACATATATATTACATCACAAGAACAATATTAATTGTCTGAATGGCATTGGTCAATAAAATTTTTGGTGTTTGTTATGGTATCGAGAAACAAATATATAGTCACAGAAACAATCATGGCACCAATCATCCAAATTGAAAGGCCTTTTAGCTGCTTCTGCTCATTAGGGTTATATATATATATATATATATATATATATATATATATATATATATATATATATATATATATATATATATATATATATAATTTGTGTGTTTTTTTTCAAAGTTTGTTCTAAAACTGGGAGGCATGTTCAAAATTACATTTGAAAATAGTGTTTCGATGGTTTTAATACATGTACCTTCATTAAATATTCCTCCTCTTGCTGCTGTATCTGCTACTGCGTTAGTGTAACTGTATTGATCACTACTTATTCCTTCATTCATTTGCAAATGATAATCGCCTTGATGAGAGGAAAAATGAGCAGCTGGCACAACCGAAGAGTAGGTTTCACCAACGTTTCCTAGCGATTTCTTTAGACTTATTAGTCTTACTCTTTTCTGAGCCAGATTTAGAGGTCTCTCCAGAGTGAAAATGGAGTTGCCATTCCATGGTTCTAGACTTTTTATTCTAAAAACAGTAGAAGACACTAGTGTCTCGATTTTCTCTGAACTCTTGCAGCTAAGTTCTGATTCCTTCTATTTCATCTCTGGTGGGGTTTGCCACCCCAGAGTTAAACATGGACTCTAAAATCTGGATCTGTTTGGGTTTTGGATTCCATTTGGGCTTTGATTCCCACTGGCTCGTCTCCTCATTCTATGATGATATGCCTACACAAAATATAGCCGTCAGAACTTTGTTCCACAACTTTTAATTAGATTTAAAACAATGTTCAGGTGAACTCATATTATTGATCATTTATCAGTTCATTAATTCGGCTCACGGTTGAAAGCAGTGGAAAATTGTATTAAGAGGCAAACTTAAACCAAGAAAGTAAGTTATCCCTGATCAAAATGCATATCTAGAGTTTAGTTTGACCCTGAAATTTCCCTACCTGAAGCTAAAAGTCAAATTTCATTCCACCAAAACCCAATTGCTCTTAAAGGATTTTTATAGCTCCAACGTGATTCTCTTATTCATATAAATAATTTTCTAACTCTAATGCTAAATATGGGACACAAAGCGTTATACTCCATTTATCAGTTGCTAAAGTCATATTCTTTTGGTTGCATATTTAATTTCCATTTATAGGAGGTGGAGAAGGCAAGAGCGAGCACAATAATATCCAAGGAAATTTGGCCCAGGAAATATCTTGTAATTATTGTTATCACAATGATGCTATAAAAAACACAGAAGGAGGGGGTTGGAGTTACAGTGTATGATCACCTTCATGATATTGTCACTGGCCGAAAATCGCTAAAGGATTTGAAGCTTCACCCCATAGACTCTGAGATGTTGAGGGATTTGCCTTGAACATACACTGTTGACCGGAAGCAGAGGTACTATTAGTGTTGACTCTTCCACCTTCAACAATTGAAACTGAAATCATAAAAGCCTCAAAGCATGTTTCAAATTAACTGCTGCTACTGAATGAAGGGTGTGAGTCAAAATATATATATATTGTGATTGGATGCACAAATATCACAAATCTATATATTTTATTGCACAAATAACCATACCACGTAATGGTTATGTTGGAATTTCTAAAAAATTCCTTAACACACAGAGGAAATAAAATTCCTCTTCCACAACACAGAGATTAAAACAAATTCGGACAGAGATGTGATGCAGAACATATATTTCATTAATAAAAAAAACTTTGTTACAAAATAAAACTGCTTCCTTCAGAACTACAGATGTTTTGGGTTATAATGCAAAAAAAATTGCTTATTCCTTGACTACTACAAGACATAGTGCTACTTCAGATTTACTATCTCAAACAGTATTACACACTCTCTATTTTTTTTGCTCTCTGTCTTCTTTTCTGCCTTAGGGAAAAAATTACACAATACATAGTTAATGCTTCTTTTTACTCTTCTCAACATTCACAACATTACATACTCAAAATGCACTCATGACATATATATAAAAACATTACAATACTCATATATATTGTAAATATAAAATATCTACAATATATATTATGAACTATTTATAACCTGTGTTTAAAAAAAAATAAGTCACGGCAAATAAAAACACATTAAAATAAAAAAATAAAAAACTTTATGCATTTCACATTCCACTTTCCATGGGATTATAAAATTTTTCCAAAAGGTCTTTTCCTTATCCCCCATAACTACTCTCATTGGTCTGGAGGAAGGTGACGTCACCTCCTCCAGTGGGTTGCCATTCCATTTTCCGCTCACAGTTGGATTGCCCCCAAAATGTTGTTGGATATGCATTTAACGTGGTTGGTGGAGAATTGAAGGCTGGTAGGTGTTGTTGATAAGTGGAGGTGAGGTTGCGTGGAGTGAAAATTTTAACTGAGGATTTGCTGCTGCGATCATCCTTCAAACTCCCATCACAATTTAATTTCACCATCCTTCTGCTCTACATGGTAGTTGGAATTAAATTCCAACACTCCCCCTTAATTTCAACGGCTGGATTTTCTTGCATACCCAGGCATTTCTTGAGATAGTTAAAACTCTTTTGTGTTAATGGCTTTGTGAGGATATCAGCAAACTGTTCCTCTGTCCTGTAGTGCTGCAAAACAATCTCACAATTATTAACCATTTTTCTTATAAAATGAAATTTTGCATCAATATGCTTTGTTCTTTTATGGAAGAAAAAATTCTTTGATAAAGCTATCGCTGAGTTGTTATCACAATAAATTATTGTTCCTTTTTCTTGTTCATGATATAAATCTCTAACCATTCTTCTCATCCATACTGCTTGGCATGCTGCTGCTGTTGCTGCCACATATTCTACCTCTACTGTTGATAAAGAAACTATAGGTTGCTTCTTGGAAGCCCATGAAACGACTCCTGATCCCAAATGAAACACATATCTAGATGTACTCTTCCTGTCATCTACACTTCCAGCCCAATCACTGTTAGTGTAAGCAATCAATTTAAAATTTTCAGATAAGGAGTATAAAATACCATACCCCTTCGTTCCATTCACATACCTTAGAATCCTCTTAGTTGCCTACCAATGAGTCTCTTTTGGTGTTTCCATGAATCCAGAAATTAAACTTACAGCGTGCATAATATCTGGCCTAGCTGCAGTCAAATATATGAGGCTGACAACTATGCTCTTGTACAAACTTGGATCAAAATTCTTGTTGTTGTCTTCATTGTTGAATTTTAACCCCATGATAGTTGGAGTTACAACTTCTATGTTGTTCTGCATGTTTAATATTTTCAACACTTGTTCAACATATTTTGCTTCGGAAATAAAAATCCCATTTTCATTTTTCTCTACTTCTATTCTAAGAAAATATCTCAAAAACCCAAATTATTCATTTCAAATTCACTCTTCATGACAGCGTTAAAATCAACAATGAGAGAAACTTCATTGCCAGTAAAGATTAATTCATCTACATATAAAACAACAATAAGAATCTTACCATCATTTTCTTTTATGTAGAGTGTGGGTTCTCCATCACATTTCTCAAAACCATTTTCAGTCAAGTAAGCATCTATTCTGCTGTACCATGCTCTTGGCGCTTGCTTCAACGGATAAAGAGCTTTCTTCAACTTGCATACTTTCTTCTCTTGGCCTTCAATGTCATAGCCTGGAGGTTTTTCAACATATACCTCTTCTTTCAACACTCCATTCAGGAATGCAGATTTCACATCCATTTGGTAAACCTTCCATTTGTGTTGTGCTGCTATGAAAAACATTGTTCCCACTGTTTCCATCCTTGCAACCAGTGCAAGGGTTTATTCATAATCTATTCCTTGTTGTTGCTTGTAGCCTTTGACAACAAGTCCTGCTTTATGCCTTTCAATCATGCCTTTAACATTTCTCTTGGCCTTTTAGAACCTGTTGTCACATAGATTGATCCAGGGTAAAATCTTGATACCCTTAACCAAGACCTTTTAATTCGGCCGATAAATAGAATTGCATTTAATTAAAGACGTTAAAGAACGTAAATGAACAACTGTAGCTGTAAATAAGAGGAACATAAATGAACATGATCAGCATCATAAGAACACGTCGTTTGATGACGGAGTTCGTCCAGGAGGGACTACATCTCCGGGCCTCAGTGTCAAGATGGTGTAGGCCACTGCATTATGTGTTGTGAGAAGAAGATGTACATGGATATGTTTCCCTATGACATACAAGGAAAAATTGCCCTCACGCATGAGTGGCTTGACTTCTTTAAGAGATGTTCTACTGCAGAACTCTCATACATAAATAAAGACTCCTATTAGTATGACCATAGCTGACATGTAGCAAATAAGAGTATCCCGCCAATCATGGCAAACAAGGGATCTCAACAGTACATATATGAAAATGAGCATCCCGCCAATCTGGCATAAAAGGGACTCATACATGACACAAATCCATAGCTGAAAGTACATCAATAACAACACAAAGCAAGATCCCACAACTCATGTATCAACCGCGATCTGCAAGACATAATGCATCTCAAAGAAAAATAAATGAAGAAGTACATGGAATCCACATCATATACCTCATGCTGCCATTTGCTGAAGGTTGAGCAACTCTGCAGCTGAATCTGAAAACACCATCAATATTGTGGCATCGAAAAAGATGAAAACGACTGCTCACATGCGAAAATCTGACACCGGCATAGCCCACTTCCAAAAGTGGCTGAAAAATCGAAAACTCAGATGTAGAAACTGAGCACGCCATCAGACTCGTGGCGTCGAGTAGTGCTGAAATGACATAAAATTTGTCCCATTTGAACAAAGTCAAAATTTCGCCCTCTTGAAAATTGGCCTCAATCAGGGTTCCGCCTGCCTCTTTTCTGGCTCATGGTTCCACATGCACTTGCAATAAAAAAAATATTAAATCTGGAAATCCGTGCATCTCCTCGGATTCCGTGCCCAGGCTTGGTTGCAAACTAGCATTAAAACTCAGAAAAATCGTGCTCCGTCTTCGTCCTCCTTGGCCTTGGGCGCACTGTGCAAATTCTGGGTTTAAATAAAAATTGCTGGGCGGAATTTACCAAGCCCACCATTGGCCGCAATGGTAAAACTTAGTAAGTTGTTAAGGTGAGGTCGAGGGATCAAATCCCGCCTCCCTACAAAACCCATGTATGTCAATTTTTAAACTGGCATTACATTTGAAAATCCGCAAATATATATTTTTGGAGGGTTCAGGTCTGCCTTGGGCGGCCCGCCCCATGATCTCTGCCAGCACATATATATGTGGCCATAAATGTGGCTTGGGTGGCAGTGGGGTTCACAACCCCCGCCCCCATTTAATGTTGACCGTTGTTTGTCTTGGTATATTGGGCCGCCCGTGGAGCGGGTCGGCCTTGGAGGCCGGGTATATATATATATATATATATATATATATATATATATATATATATATATGGCATATGGTTGGGTGGGGTGGCAAGGGTGGTGGCCTGCCACCCCTTTTTTTAAATAATTTTTGTTTTAATAAAACAAATAACGCCTTTTTTAAAAATTCGGTTTTGGACCGAAGGAGGCAATTTAAACAGGCCACAAATTTTCCTGGAATCTGGCCTGAGCTTGCCGGAATCTGGTGGCCGGAAAAAGTTGAATTTGTGTCCTCTTTAAGGCTGTCCAGTCACCAAGTCAACCCGAAAATTTGACCGCCTATAACTTCTTCATACGAACTCAGAATTGAGTGTCGTTTGTGCCGTTGGAATCAGAAAGACGAGATCTACAATCTGAACCTAGTTTGAGATATTTTTGAACACTTCAATTTTTGAGCCCTCTTTACTGAGCCACTTGTACCTATACTTGATTAATCCACCTGGATCATAGATTGTCCAGGCACTGCGACAATGGCTCAGATTGGGGATAAAGGTGATAGCCCCCGATTTGAGCCGTTGTTGCAGTGATTGGACAATCTATGCGACAACATATTTCATAACGATATCTTGTTTGACTCCATAAGGCACTGGTTTTGACATAATCAATCTGTGAAATATCGTAAATTTTATCAAGTATTTCGTGTTTTAGCTGTGTCTCCTAGATTTTTCCTCTTCATTTATAATAGGGTCTACCTCCCTTAGCTTGCAAGGAGACAACTTAGATAGAGAGATTGGGGATCAGGGTGACATCCCTCGATCTGAGCCATTGTCGCGGTGCCTAGACAATCTGTGCGACAACAGACCCATTTTACTCCAATGACTTCTTTACCTTTAGGGAGGTCCACTAACTCCCACATGTTACTCTTTTATATTACACCAATCTCTTCATTCATTGCTTCAACCCATTTTTCTTCCTTTACAACATCTTCATGAAAATGAATTAGGTCATCAACATGAAAATACAAAGTAAATAAAGAGTTAAAACTAGCATTATCATTTACCTCTCCTTGTTCATAAATTTCACTAAGATTTCTAAATCTCGGTCTTCTTGGTGTACTTGGAGTTCCACTTGAGCTAGAGGGAGTTTCAGTTCCCCGTGGTGTGCTTGGAGAAGCACTTCCATGATTTCTCAAGCCTGTTCTATTTCTCACTTGTGGTGTGGTTTTTTTTTCTTGCAGTTTTTATCACTCAGTAATTTCTCCAGGTTCAAGAGAGAACTCACCGAGGTAACCACAAACCCACTTCAAATGCTAGGATCTAGCCTTCCTAGAATTCAGAGAGGGCTCTCTCTTTAAGATTTATCTTTGTTTTGATTTATGTTTTTAGGCTAGTTGTGATAAAACAATTGGTTTTGTTTTAAAGGTTTTGGTGGGTAAAAATCACTTAGGATTAAACTAGAGATAGATCTACTTGTCCATTGGGCTATGGAGTCTAAGTATAAATAGCAGTACTAGAAGGCAAGGCCAAAAGGGTACAAATGTATTTAGGGAAAGGTAGATAACCCTCAGAGATTTAGGGAAATTTTTTTGATGAAATGGTATGATCGGGATAAAGGGAAATGAAGGATACTTTGATCCAGAAAATGGAAGAAGGAGGCAAGGGTCAACGGGAGTAGGAGCAATGAAGAATTCCTAACACCAGAAATCAACAAAAAACATTTAAATGGTAACTTAGTTAAAAACAGGGAGCAAAAGGCTAGTCCTATAGTAATATTCCTAGTTACACATTAAGATAGATTAAACACAGAATGAATTGCATGAAACTCATAAAAGAAACAATGACAAGAAGAGATGTACTTCACTCTTCAACTTATCGTAAGAATCCTGAATTATGATGCCACTTTAGCTTTGTCCAGTCTGATACTTTGAATTCAACACATGAGAGCCTCCATTGTATCAGAAAAAAAGTCTATAGTAATCTTAGAAATTTTATTCCACCAAAAATACTTCAAAGGGTGAAGTATTTATACACATTCTAAACTAGAATATCTTGAAAAAGTATCAAGATTGGTTTACAAATATCTCCAACTGTTTTACATAAATAGAACTTAAGTAAAGGACACTCAAAACTAATGCATATATTTGGCATAATTTTTTATGGATAGGTGATGACAAAGAGGAGAATTCAAATTTGATATCAACTCTTAGTTGATGATGAGGCATCCAAGTCACTATCTGTTTCCTTTCTTTGTGCATTCTGCTCCAGTAATTCTATAAACTTGGGGTCCAATGATAACTTTGTATTTCTCAATCCGAAATAGATATGTAGAAAGTGAAAGAGGTTATTGTAGATGAATATTTTGGAGAGATAACCTCTCTTAGTTTCCTAAATATCTGCTCCAGCTGTTCACAATAGGCTCTGCAAATATATGTGTAAAACAGAGTTTTACAGAGTCTGAAAAATAGGTTGTAAAGATGCGAATGTATCTTTAATTATATAATAGCTGTGCACAAAGTGAGATAATTTTTTGTATAGGGATCTCTTAGGAATAAAAACCTCATTCAGTTTTTTAAGATGTATTTTTGATTGGCCATAATATTCTCTGCAAAATGATGACTTAACAGGAATTTTTTGCAAAACATTCTTTCCAATATTGTTTAATATTTCCCAACCCATAATGGCTGTTATAAAAGTGAGAGAGGTTTTTGTAGTTGGACACCTTAAGAGCATAAACCTCCTTCATTTTTTCAAAATTCATCTTGGATTGGTCACAATAGTTTCTTCAAAACAATGACTTAAACAATAAATTTCTACAAAAATGTTCCTTCTTGCTCCGTTTTCATCTTTTACCCTTTTTGTTCTTTTAACTGTTTTACTTTCACTTTGGATAAAATTCATTGTTTTTGGTGAAATTATTTTCATCTCTGTTAACCATTATTGACTTTGTTTTTACTTTTACTATTTCACCTTCACTAATCTATAACTTTGTTTTAACCTTTACCGTGACTTTTATTGATACACTTTAACTCTGATGCTCTTTGACTGTTATATTTTCACTATCATTGTGAATTCTGATTTCACTTTTACCATTCACTTTGCACATTTCATCATTCTGATCTCTCTCTGACTTGATTTTATTCTTTCTTTGTATACAAACTATTTATTGAATGAAGCTTTTGAATTAAAATCTGAGAATTTGGAGCAAACAATTTTGTCAACTAGTATTGAAACTGTTGGCCCAATTTCTATTCTGATAATAACGTGCAAAAATCAAACAATTTGTTAATGAAATAGAGGTATGCAAGGAGGTGATTGATGGATTTTGAAAGACCTGTGGAATGAGATCTGTCTGTGGAGGTTTAACTCGGTTTTTAGGCATTTTTGGGCTACTTCTGCAAGATTAGACTTTTTGTAGGAGTTTTTTTATTTAACAGAGAGAAAACTAAGCAATTTAGGCTAATGATGGCTTCTTTTGGGCTTTTTTCTCAATTTGGTTTATCTAATGATGTAAAACTTGGGATAAAACTAGAAACGAGGGTTTCCTAAGGGAATTTGACCGCAAAAGGGGTTTTTAGGGTATATTAAACAAATTTAAACGTGTAGGTCTTTGAGTTTGGTCTTAAGGCTTCAAAAAATTGGAAATTTGGCTTTTAGAAAGGCTCATAATTGAAAACAGGGTTTTCTGGAAAAAAATGGCTAAGGTTTGTCCTATTTTTGGTATTTTTAGGTAACTTGGCTTGGTGAAATCTCCTAATTGAAAGCCTAGTTGTATTACAGAAGGTTTTCAATGGAATTTTTAGGCTTTAAATTAGTCGAAAAATACCTTTAAACACAATTATTTGGTTGCTTGAAGGGTTATTGGGAAGTCGCAGTTAAATTTGAAGTCTGGTCCGGATTGTTGGTGTATTCGAATGGCTTTAATGGTCTTCAATGGGGAATTCATGGTCAATTTTGACTTTCTCCAGAAATAAGTTGATAATTTTGATCAAAATGGTTTTTTCACAGTTGAATAGAGCTCTTGTAAATTTTGGAACACAAAATAAACATAAAAGTGATATAAAAAAGGTTTTAAACTTTGATTTTTATTTTTTGTAGATGCATTAAATTCTAGTCTTATCATATGGTGGGAATGGTTTGGATTTTCAAATGCGAAACCGACAGTATTTTTCGCATTGGCTCATGGTGGTAAGCTGTATTTGGTAAAACAAAAGCGATTGATTGAAATCATGCCACGTCACAGGAGGTGGAATATTGAAAACAACTCATTTCATGTTGATTTTAGCTTTGGGTGAATGTTTGGTTTACGGGCGCGGTATCGATTCTACATCGTCAGATCTAACAAGTTGAAGCGAAGGGCCAAGATTAAAAGGGAAGGTGCGGTCGAAAGGTATGTGGGACCAAGGTATTTCATTGATCTGCCAGGAATAATGATGGCAAAGGTTTAATTCAAATGAAAATAAAACTAGAGCTTTACCATGATAGAACCTCAAGTTAAAGGTATATGCGGGGATTGACATATATATTGTAAAGGTTTTGGGTTTAAAGTTTGGTTTAAACTAAAATTTATAATAATCGGAGGAGTATGTTTTATTTTCAAATACATAGGATACGCCCGAAAACTTATTCGTATATATATTTTTTATTTTATTATATAGTTCTTTTAAACCATGGGGGGTTTAATAACTATAGGGGGCGGGGTATTTACTTAAATTTAGTTTTAGACCAAAGGGCGCATTATTTGTGTTTTATTTCAACATGTGAATAATAACTTTGGTCCAAAATCTTTATGATAGTGGGTTTTTGGGGATATTTAGATATAGGGATTTATAAAAATGGGCTAAGGTGTAGTTTAAGGAATTAATAAATTAAGTTAGAAGTTAATATGACAAGGGGAAAGGAATACACAAAAATACACAAAATGACTAAGTAAAGTGAATAAATAAAGCAAAGCTTGTCATTTAATCATTTCACCAATTTACTTAGGATAAAGTATTTTTGAGGGTTTTGTATGTTTTCTGAGTGAAGGAAGTTAATTAAATGGGGTTTTATGTTTCATTAAGTAAGAATGAGTCCTTACTTATGAAAATCAGTTAAAATGTACGAATGAGGGATAAATAATGGTAAAGGGTATTTTACCATAAGAATTCAACATTTTCCACTATCCAGTCATCGAGCCTTGGGTCTGGTCCCAACAGAAGTTAGAGAAATGCTCTGAGCCTCTTTGACTGGAAGTATAGAATACTGAATACCTACAGGGGAAGGGAAATTAGTGATTTTTGACCGGTGATGAATATTACATGCTTTTCCCACTTCTTTCTACATACTGAACATTACTCTAACATTTTTTCTTCTTTTTAGCAGGTGCAATTAAGATTTCTACCTTGAAACATTTTATTATTTTGAAAGCGTAAAATATCTAATTCTACCTTATTTCATCTGAGGGCTCAGATTAAACTGATGAGCTCCTCAGTATTCTCTACCTCTGTACTGATTTGCCAGGATTAAACTATCTAACAAAACTTTATTCACTATCTAAAACATGGAAATTGAAATCATGACAAGTCAATATTAAACATTTTAACTCATCATGGATTATGGCATTTATTAACACTCTGCCATAATCATTTATTTAACAAAAAAAGTAAAAATTAGTGGCATTTGAACTTGCCCACTTTCATGTCTTATTTTCATATTTTTTTTCTTTTGGGGTCTATATTTTCTAAGTCCTTTGATCTTTCTTTTAGGAATTTTTATACTTTTTTTATTTTTTTATTATTTTTTTCAAAATATGGGAAAACAACTTCCAAAAAGCAAGGTATGTACATATTTACAAGACTATCAAAATTCAATTCAAAATTATGAATCCTATATTTATAAGACCCTAATAGTGGTGGTGGAGGAGGAGCCAGCAAGGAGGAATTATTTTCTGTTGTCCCTTCCTCTTGCTCTTCGTGAGACACACATGTCTTCACATTCACTATTTTCTCTAAGCTTATATCCCAAGCCTCTTCTTTAATAAACTACACATCTCTGCTTATTATTAATTTCTTGGTGGATGGATTATAGAGTTTGTATGCCTTGGACTCATCAATGTATCCAAAAAAGATACATTTCTGCCCCTTGCTACCCAGCTTCTTTCTAAATTTATCTGGGACATGTGCATAAGCCGCACATCCAAAAAATTTCATGTGAGTGAAAAATTTCTTTGTTCCACTCCATGCTTCTTTCGGAACTCTGTTCATGAAAAATTTGGTTGGGCATCTACTGAAGATATACCCTACAAAATTGATAGCTTCAGCCCAATACTCATTTGGCAAATGTTTTTCCTTCAACATACTTCTGACCATGTCCATGATGGTCCTATTCTTCCTTTCTGCAACACCATTTTGCTGAAGTGTGTACCTTGTGGTAAACTGCTTATGTATTCCATTCTCCCTACAGAAACGTAGGAACTCTTTGGAGATGTATTCTCCACCTTTGTCAGTTCTTAGCAATTTGATGTAGTGCCCACTTTGCTTCTCAACAAGAGCTTTGAATTGGCAGAACTGTTCAAACACTTCACTCTTTTGTTCTAAGAAATACACCCATGTCTTTCTGGTGTAATCATCTATGAATTTCAAAACATATTTGTTGCCAACTAAAGATGGCATTTGCATTAGTCCACACAAATCTGACTGAAAAATCTCTAAGGGTGTCTTTACCCTTATGCTCTTTCCTGCTGGAAAGCTTTCTCTGTGTTTTTTGCCCAAGATGAAGCCTTCAAAAAGCTTGTTCGGTTTCTCAATCAATGGTAATCCTTTTACCATTCCCTTTCTATCCAACAAGTTCAGGCCTCTGAAATTGAGATGTCCAAATCTCAAGTGCCATAACCAGTTTTCATCTTTCACTTCCTCTTGAAAGATCTCTTATGTTATAGTTGCTACATTTCTTCTTTCCTTCAAGTCTATTCTGAGCTTGAGAGGAAACATTGTATTACTTTTCATTTTCACCTCTGCAATGACTTTCTTGCTTGGAGGTATGTCCATGATTGTGCACACATCATCTTTAAAGAATACATTGTAGCCCTTTTTTATGAGCTGTCCAATGCTCAAAAGATTACATTTCAAGCCAAGTACATAATATACATCTGGCACAAAATTATTTTCTCCTTTTCTTGTCAAGATACTTACTATTCCTTTTCCCATGACAGAGACCTTACTATCAGTCCCCGTTGTTACATCAGATTTAATGTTTTCATATAGATTGGAAAACATTGCTATGTTTCTAGTCATGTGGTTACTACAACTTGAGTCTAAGAACCATACATCATCTTGTATATCTTGTGCTACATTACATGTTAACAACACATTCTTCTGGTTCTTTTCTTCTTTTGTAAAATTAGCATTTTGCCTATTATTCACGTCATTTTTCTTTTTCCTACATTCATTGGCATAGTGCCCATATTTCTTGCAATAATGACATTGGACTTGGGATTTATCAAACCTTTTTCCATGAGCTTGATGTTGGCTTGAGCCTTCATTTTTGTTTTGATTGTTGCCCCTTCCACTCAAACTTGTAGGGCTATTTCTTCCTCTATTTTGGCTTATGCCTCTTCCTCTGTTGTTTGCTCTGCCTTTACCTCTGCATTGGCCAAAAGACATTTGAGTCTTGAAAGCTTGTTCCAATGAGGAATATGTTCCTCTATTCAGTCTATGTTCATGAGACATCAGGGATGCACTAAGCTCATCCACTGTAGATAGTGAGAGATCCTTTATCTCTTCTATTGCCACTATTATGGCATCAAATCTTGAGGGTATACTTCTCAAGATTTTCTCCACTATTCTTCTTTCTTCAAGTGTCTCTCCATAATACCTTATCTAGGTAACCAACTCAATCACATGTGTGAATAATGAGTCTATAGTGTCAGACTCTTTCATACAGAGAGTTTCAAAATCTCTCCTCAACATTTGCAGCTTTGCTGTTTTCACCTTCTCCATGCCTTGATAGGCTACTGCAATCCTTGGGAAAATACTCTCGTGCACTGATTGAAAGAGATCGAAGAGGGCTTTGGAGTCCTTCTTCCTATTATATTTTAACAAATATATTTTTGCTACTATCAAAGCAACTAGCATTGATGTGTCTTCTGGTTCTGGGCAGCCATTCTCAATTAGCTCCCATATGTCCTATGAAGCAAACAGGGCTCTCATTGTGATTTCCTAATATTCATGGTTCTTCTCATTAAACTGTGGAGTTGGGGATTCGTCAGACTCATGCCTACTGCTACCATTGTAACTGTGAAAGAACGACAATTTTCTTGATTGTGTAAAAAAAAAATGAAACAATCAAACTCTTTTGACTGTTTAAACAGACATAAGCTTTATCTCTGCTGGAGAAATCTGCTTCAACGACCTTCTTACAGCTTCTGCAGTGAAGAGCAATCTCTAATTCATTCATTGACTGCCTAGACTAGCTCTGATACCATGTTGGGATTTCTAAACAATTCCTTAACACAGAGAGGAAATAAAATTGCTCTTAAAAAACACAGAGATTAAATCAAATTCAGACAGAGATGTGATGCAGAACATATATTTCATTAATAAAAAAAAACATTGTTACAAAATAAAACTACTTCTTTCAGAACTGTAGATGTTATGGGTTACAATGCAAAAAAAAATTGCTTCTTCCTTGACTGCTAGAAGATGCTGTGCTACTTCAGATTTACTGTCTCACACAATATTACACACTCTCTATTTCTTCTGCTCTCTGTCTTCTTTTCTGCCTTTGGATGAAATTACACAATACACAGTCAATGTTGCTTTTTTCTCTTCTCATCATTTACAACATTACATACTCAAAATGCACTCACGATATATATATAAAAACATTACAATATTAATATATATTGTAAATATAAAATATTTACAATATATATTATGAACTATTTATAACCTGTGTTTAAAACAAAATAAGTCACGAAAAAAAAAAACATTTAAAAAAAAAAAAACTTTATGCTTTTCACATTCCACTTTTCGTGGGGTTATAAAATTTTGCCAAAGGTATTTTCCTTATCCCCTGGAACTATTGTAATTGGTTCGAAGGAAGGTGATGTCACCTCCTCCAGTGGGTTTCCATTCCCTTTTCTGCTCACGGTTGGGTGCCCCCCGGAATGTTGCTGGCTGTGCATTTAATGTGGTTGGTAGAGAATTGAAGGCTGGTAGGTGTTGTTGATAAGTGGAGGTGAGGTTGCGTGGAGTGCAAATCTGAACTGAGGATTTTCTGCTCCGATCATCCTTCAAACTCGCATCACAATTTAAGTTCATTGTCCTTCTACTTTCCGTGGCAGTTGGAATTAAATTCCAATAGGATATCCCTATTAACAAATGGCAGAAGCCGGAATATGGATAACTTGTTCAACAAGTATTCATTTTAGGCCATGAGTTGTTCCAAGGTCATTAAAAGATTTAATTTGATTATACTAAAAGTCAAATTATAGAAAGCCGTTTGGCTGCATGACATAGCTCCGTAAATGAAAATGGGTATCTGAAAACTAACATAGTGTCGTAAATGCGCATGATGTAAATACAATTTCTGTAATCGAGGCCACTGCCGCCCATGGAGGCGAATTGGAGCATGGGAAAGGAGAGAGATTAAAGTGATATATCAAATTTCAAATGTGTGAAGCCATTTTATGTTCTTCATCTGAATTTGTGGCCAACTATGGTTATAACCTCCGTTCGTAAATTGGAGAGTCGAGAGAATAACGCTATATTTCCAATTTGAAGTGCCTCGAACCAATTTCTGAGTCTCATGTGAATTTCTGAAAATTCTGCGGCCAACCATGTTTAGAACTGCCAGTAATACAAAATCTATTGTGGCTATACTTGAGCACACATAGAATCCTTTTACTATGACAGATTTAAGTGATATTCTTTGATAGCTAGTTCCCCAACGCGATGGCGTTTGTGGTTTGGATATTGTGATCAATATCTAGCATGACAGAAACAAAACTATGTTGTTATCAGTATGTGCAATTTCACAAACGAAACCAAAGGTTAAATGGATGGTGCAGAATGAAGATATACATCACCTTGATCAAAATTTAGGATTTTTTAAATAAAAACAATAGCTTAAGATTTTTGAATGGTTTTTGTTTATAAAATAATAATTATTATTTTTTAACAATATATATTTTATAATTTATTATTATTATTATTAAATTAATTAGAAATATAGTTGTTTATTTGAATTTTACTATTTGGAAATTGTATTTGAAAATTTGAAAATTGTAAGTGCTAATGATGATTTGAGTATTATAAATATATACTAATAAAATTATATTACATAATTTTATGTTTATATATATATATATATATATATTATTTTTCTTCTTGGTCTATGAAACCAAGGCTCTATATTAATCAAAAACTAATTTATATGGGTTTACATAGATTTAAAAAATAACCGTATAAAATGTATCTTGTGAGCGAACTACACCGGTGAATCACACAAAGAGAATCTTGAATCTGATTAAACCCAATGTCTCCATCCCATATTTCGTACCAAAAGAAAAATTTTCCTTTAACATTCCAATAGTCCAAAAAAAGAACACATTTTCTAAATACATGCAACCTAACAACCTTCAAACCTTGGAGAGGCTACCCAAAATACATATAGCTATACAAAATTTTCACAACCCATCCACAAGATAGCTCGACCAAGAAAACCATCCAACTATAAGTGGTCATTGAACATAGAGCAAGGGGACTAGAGAGAGTGTTTAGTGGGCTACTTAGAGTTACTGGGTCTTGTGAAATACTAAGAGAACTTAGTTAGGGTCATTGACTATTTTGAAATATATGTAAGAAGTCATTGAGCCAAATTAGCTAGGCCATTTGTGGTATTATTTTACTTCACTCTATATTTTTTGTGGTATTATTTTACTTCACTTTATATCTTAATTAGGTTAGGTTAGATTGCTAAAATTTTAAATGGTAGATATGTCACTTGACATCCTTGAAATAATGAGAAGGCTGTCTCTTGTAGCTTGCCTACAAATAAGGATTTTGTAAAATTTTTAGGGAAAAATAAACATGTGAGTATGTTATAGAGTATTTAACACCCTCTATGTTTGTATCTAAATAATCTTGTAATTTAATGTCTTTTATGTTTGGATGTGAAGAAACTTGTAAATGTAAAAATTTTAGGGAACAATAAAGGCATTACAAAGTATTTAATGCCCCATATGTTTGGATCTAATGAATCTAGTAAAGGTTTTGAGGAGGAATAAGACCACTCCATATTGAGTGTCAAAGATTCAACTTGTATTTATTATTCACCAATGAAGTTGTTTACTGAGGTAGAGGAATTGCCCAGAAGGTCCAAAATGGTCAGAATTCGAGAAAAAATTAAGAAATTTTATAGTAGCATTTCTTGAATAATGTGATTGATGGTGGAAATAGATTTAGCACCATTAATAACCTCAAGGGCACCCAAAATATTGAAATTTGATAGCTTTTAGATTTACAAAAATCCCAAATTTTATTAAAATCTTGCCGATTTTTTCATTATTTTCAAGAAAAGAAGCAAAGTGGTAAAAGTACCGCTTCAAAATTTGTTTTAACTATCATTTAATGTCAAAGTTTAATGAATTTTTATTATAACTTATCTACATCTAAAATACAAATAATTTCATATTTCAATAATAATAATTATATGTAATCATATTTGAACATATCTAAATAGCCCCTTCTAAGATATTAAGAATTTAATAAATGTCTATTTCCCACTATGTAAATAAATATTTTATCATCTAAATAAAATTAAAACATTATCATAAATGTCTTAATTCTCATGTTTGGATATCAAATCTTATTGTAAAGTATAATAAAAATTATAATTTTATATGGAAAAACTTTGAAATGCAAAGCATTTGCTTTCTTCTTACATCCAAATATTTGCATGCGAGTAATCATTTGGCCATAGACTATCGGCACTAGAAAGACATATAATTAATTTCTATATATATTTGAGTTAAAATAAAAAATTACATCTCCTTAAATTTGAAATGAAAATAATTTCATTTTTTTTTAAATTTAAAATGTATGGACACTTTTAATCATGTATTTTAATAGTTCTTGTTTTGGTATTATTTTTATTTTAATAATTATTTAAAATTATTAACATTATAACAAATTAGTTTATAAAAAAGCTTATCATTTTATGATTATTAAATTCATTGGTATATGTATTACATATTTATCAAAAAAATGATTTAATAGTGGATATTGTGAAGCAAATGCTAAGTTGCGGTGGATTCATATTCTCTTCATAAAGAAGGGATGTGATTATTGCAACTTCAATCAACCACATCCTCTTTCTCTTTGGGTTTATAAAAAACACCTATCAATATTTTTGATCTTATGAACAAAATAATATAATCTATAAAAACTAATAAGTGACATAAATTAATTTAATAGATTTTATATATTAACAAAATAATTTATATATATATATATATATATATATATATATATATATATAATAAAGTGAAATATAGAATGGGATGATTGCAATTTGAATCAACCAAGTAGTTTTTCTCTTTGGGTTTATAAAAAATACCTATCAATATTCTTGATCTTATGAACAAAATAAAATTATATATAAAAACTAATAATTGACATAAATTAATTTAATAGCTTTTATATATTAACAAAAAAAAAACAATTGATTTGATTTCATATTTATATAACAAGAAAAAACAAATTTATATTAAAAAAATGATTAGAAAGTGGAATATTGCATTTTTATGGT